>JASAMV010006548.1:0-16156 GCA_030248065.1 Rhynchonema sp. JSB1_4
ACACACACACACAAAAGATTGCTTCAGCACATGAGTTGTTGCATAATACCCCAGCTGTGTGTGTGTTGTATAGGGACTTTACGCACTCTCGGTGAGTGCGTCGCTGCTGGCCCGATCATTACGTTTATAACGTATCGTAAGGCGGCTTGGCTGTCGGCGTCTTTAGCACAGTGGCAAGCATATCTGACTGTGGTTGTGAGAGCCACGAGATCGAAGCATCCCACAGACAAGCTTTTTTGATGTTTTTGTTTATGTATGTTTTCAATGTGTAATCAATGATTTCAACAAACGAAAACAACCTATTCACACCCGACGTTTGCTTCAAAATACAATCAGAAACACCCGGCCCTAAAAAATCGGGCCGGATAGGACCGGGCTGACTTTTTCTGAATCGGGCGTGCCGGACCGAGGTAACCCGGCCCGATTTCCACCCCTGTAACAAGCGTTTTGAATGATAATGCTTCTTTTAAGACATTTTAATGAACCCCGTATTAGATCTTTTTTCAAGCAGGTGAAAAATAAATGGCAGAGAAAATGGGGGTTCGGTTATTTTTCGGTTTTCAACTGCTTCCACCAGGCTGGTCTATATTTATTTTTTTGTCAACTAAAACCAACCGACAAATAGCTTTGTTCTTTTTTTACTTTGGATATGATGTTTCAAAGTCTACTTTTGTTTCTATGATGATCAGCATGCTCCCTTTCGTAGACATGCCAAACATCAGCCTACCAAGAGAACCGAACCGTGTTGGAAATGCGGTCAGGCCAACTTCAAACGCTTTTTTCTCGAAAAAGTGGTTTTTTCGAGGTTGGTCTTATTTTTACTGATACCGACGATCTGTTTCCTAGTTTTTTTATTGCAAGTCTCCGATCAAAAACCGTCCGTCTCCCATTGATCGCGCAACCAGGGAACAATTCCAGAAATTTCCGTCAAAGAATCGTGCTAATTTGGACAGGTAATTTACATACATACATACATGTGATGATCCCTCTGCTTCATGCACCGAGCGGTACAGTCGTTTTCTGGGCAAATTTGGTAAATTTCCCGAATCTCAACTTTTACAAAAAATTTAAAAATTTTTTTAAAAACTTGTTAAAAATTTTTTTCCAGCCCTGGTCATATCAATTCGTCAAGTCCAGCAATAACACATGGGCCCCAAACGAGCGCGAGAAATAAATACTACATGTGATTTGATGAAAGAATTTGACACGCGGTGATTTGACGACATTACTGTAAGCCCAGTCGTGGTGACACAGTTTATTTTCAAAATCGTGTTTATTTTCCAGACCAGTTCCTCGGCATACCGGCTGTTTGGCGGGAACACGAACGTACGCACGCATTCCATACTGTCCTGACGTGCCCAAGTGCGTGCTGACGCAAGATCGTTCGTTGTACGCGCGAGCCGACGCAATCGTGTTCCACTATCGACACCAAAATTGGCGCGATCTCCCGCCGATTCGTTACGCGAACCAGCGATACATTTTCTTCAACATGGAATCGCCGCCGCACACTTTCTCGAGTAAAGGCGGCCTGTTTGTCGAACATGGTGCCTGCGAATCGGATCAAGTCTCGGACACATAGCTGTTTTTAAAAAAAGATAATGTGTCGTTACTTGGGGAACCACTAACTGACACCGGCCAGCGTAGAAGTTGTTTTATTTATCTATGGCAGAAGAACTTTTAGCTGGTCAAAAGTAATGCTGCTGCTGTATATCATCAGCAAATTACCATACACCCGGGCGCCATGGAGACGTTTTATGAAAATTTTCTTATTATAAGTTATCCAAGATGCAGCCACGAGATATTTTTTCTTTGAGAATCGAAGACTAACTCGTTAACAGACAGTCATATGAGCTTATCTGCGACCCTTTTCCAATAAGACCACCTATTTCACCTATTCAGGCTACACTCCGTGGTTCGCGTCAGATCCTCTTGTCTCGCTTGGCATCGATTTCTACAATTGGACGTTGACCTATCGAACTGACGGTGACGTGCGCACAAACAATCTGACGTCCTACGCATATGCGTTCCGACGAAGGTTAGGGACTTTGTTGGATGTGTTGATGGCAATGACATTTTAAAAAATGGTCATGACCGGCATTTAAATGCACTTTGCTGGAATCGGGGGTGGGACCCGTATTGCCTCTTGATGAGCATTAAAATGGTTTTACACATCAACAAGAGAGCATCCATCACATATGGCATAAACAAATTGCATAGCTACATACCGCCTGAATGATGTTTCATGAGTAGATTTATTAAAATCATTCTGATGAGTTTAAACAAGACCGACCAAATCAATAAGTCGCTATAATTTCAATTTGACACCCACAGGGCGCAACCACTTTTTTCTTTCCACCAACAATGACTCAACCCTCCATTATATCGATGCGCTCGTCACAATGAAAAGTCGACTGATCGCTTGGTTTGTCTCCAACTGTCGCACGCCCGGTCGCCGGGAGGATTATGGGCGCGCGTTGCAGAGGTGAATCGGTGATGTTTCATGCGTGCGTATGAATGGTGATGTGGGTGTCTACGCGCTTGTGCCTTTATGATTCGGCCAGTTCGAAAAATGAACGACATAATTGTGGGCTGGTTCGGTTCGGCTGGTGGTTTACCTCGGCGTCATCCGGCAGGCACCCGCGCGGATATTGGATATTGCCATGAATCTTTTGTATCGAGCTCCGCGATCGGAATGAATGCTTTCACATCACTATTTTGCATCAAGACGACCTCAAAATTTACCGTGCCGGCCCGCTCCGATCAAAGGGTTCGAGCCGATCCCAAGGCTTCATGCACAGACTCACAAATAATTTTGATGTGAATAATCCCTGCACCCCAGCCAAGTGGCGGGCCACACTGTATTTGTCCACGCCCGACCGGTTGAACGCTGTCACAAAACAAGCTCACTTTGCAGGTGCAGAAAAGTGATCCATTCATTCCAGGTACATTCCAGTTGACATCTATGGCCAATGTGGCTCGCTGACGTGCACCAGAGACGATCACAGCTCGTGTCTGGCACTGGTACGCGATAATTCCAAGTTTCTGATCGCATTTGAGAACACCCATCTGTCGTGACTACATCACTGAGAAGTTCACACAGGCGCTGGATGATTTTGCGGTTGGTTTGTGGTGATTTTCGATGTAATTGGCGAAGGGTAACCTGTGTGTTTCGCACTCTCCAAGAGGGTTGATGACACTGTTCTCTGTTTACACGCGGAAAACCCTGCCCCCTGAAATGGGGCCCTAAGTTGGTTTAGAAATTCGTTACACGTTCAGTTTTTCTGTTGCTTGGAGTTAGATTTCATTTCTGCGTTTGAGGTTTCGCAACAGATCAGTTTAAAACCGTATTGTGCGCCATAAACGTTGTTGCTGTCGTTCCACAGGTGCCCATCGTTCTTCACGGTGCTACATACGAATCGTATGGTATGCCGAAAATGTCCTACATTGCCGCAGATGACTTTGGTTCGCCGTCGGCACTGGGGGATTATTTGCGATATTTGGATAAAAATGACACTGCATACCGGTTGGATTACCGCACTATATATTCTTGTTTGTTTTATTTATTGTTTCGTTTTTTCAAGAGAACGATAAATTTTATGATGCTATTCCAGCGAATACCTCAACTGGCGACAATATTATGAGCCGGTCAATCAGTCTTTTTGGTGCGATTTGTGCGCCAAATTGAACGATGTAAATATGCCCCGAAAGGTACGTGCGACATTTAGTAAATTCAGAACAGTTGATGTTTCAGTCAATTCTCTTTTTGGTGTTGTTTCCTTGATCAATGTGTTTTTATTTGTCCCCTCGTTTGCGCAGGTGTACGCTAACATGGCTGAATGGTGGTCGAAGGATAATTGTCGCTCAGCGTATGGTCGTTTACTGGTGATTCTCTCTGGCGATTATCGCGATTTCATGCAGAATTTTGATCTCTTCGTCTTTCTGATTTTCGGTGCTTGTTATGCCTTAATTTGTATCGGCTATCGTTGCGTCTGCTCAAGATAATGAAAAACAATTTATTTATTCTGTTGTGGATTTTGTGCATAACTATGAAAGTAAGCGGATGTTGATTTGTTTCCATGCACAGATCATCAGAGACGGCTGCGGGTTCGTTCCTGATACTGATCCTCCTAACGTTTGAAAACGCAGTGGATTCGCTATTCGATCTTATTTTGATGAGACGGTTGAGGAACGAAAAGCGTAGGCCAGGCGATCTAAAACAATTTGGTGGCCGGGCTGCGCTGGGAACTACAATTTTGGCAAATCAGGCATTTAGGATGGATTCTGTCCTCGAAATCGCCAAAATACTTTCGCTCCCTCGTGGAGCCGAGTCAATGAACGAAACTTTATGAAAGAGAAAGTTTCCTTTTTGGGCTGAATTTATTCTTGCTGAATTTGGAATTGGAATTCGAGTTTGCCTGTCTTGCCGTTGCCTTATCCACGTTTTGCAAGACTGTATCACAAACAAAATGGCAAGCTCCTCAACAGCAACATCCGATGGAACGCAGTCAAAAGGGACGGATGTTAAGGAATTCAAGTTGGAAGAAGATCAGGAGCTGAGATTTGAGGTTGATTTTGGTTTCCGTTTCAAATTCAAATTTTTCAAATTTTGTCTGCACGCTTTCGCAAAGACCTTTACACAAGATCCGGAGAAACCTTTTTTAGTTATTGTTTTGTTTTTAATTTTTAACAAAAAACAACTGACTGACTTTCCAGGTGTCGGCTACTGGAACACTTCTCGTTGAGCTGATTTCTGGCGCATGCGAAATGTTCGGCACGGAATTGGTGCAGCACAAACGAGTTGAATTCCCGTGTGGTTGGTTTTATTTGACTTTTGGTCACAGAGGTGTCGGCCCGGCCCGACCCGACCCGAGCCCCTGTTTTTTCACTGGCCCCTTTTAGGGGAGGGCTGTATTTTTGGGGGCTCTATTTTAGGGAATACGGTACGGGTACCTGCACTGGTGCAGCTGGGGGGGAGCCCCCATAGGTACCACAGGTAGGTCGACACTCCATCCTGGTACAGCAACTATGTAGGTCACCGCTCCCCGGCTGGCTCAGTAGGTTGCGATTTTTGGCTCAATACGGTGTATGTAAATGTAAAACTAGGCCTGGGCACAATACCACTTTTGACACCCAATACCAATACCCAATACCAATACCGGCCCTGTACCAATACCCAATACCAATACCAAATTGATGACCCAATACCAATACCGGGTGAGATTTTTCGGGGCGGGTAGGGTACAATACAAGTTTTTTTGGTTGCCTATTTTTATGTGCTATAAAGTGCATCGCGATTTTTTTGCACTTTTAAGGGTTTTTCGGTCGAAATTTGGCCATTTTTGACCGAAAAATGGGCATTTTGAGGGCAAAATCGGGGCGGGTAGGGTACCAGAGCGGGACGGGTAGGGTGCCATTGGGAGACCCCCCCCCCCAGCCACAGCACTGCTGGACAGTGGGCACCAGTGGGCGAAGTGCCCTAGACTGGATGTGGAACTATCAACTTTGAAACAAAATTTGGCCTCAGAACCGTCATAAAAATCACCGTAGAAATTCATGCCGGGCCGCCGGCAGTTTGGGCGACGAGCCAGCACCAGCATAAACCTGACCGATTGAGGATTGACACCACTGAACTCTATCCCGGTTCCCACACGTAGGTGCCCGAGGCGCGGTGTTCACATGGCACGGCTGTGCACTCGAATTGATTGGGGACACCGAGCACGTTTATGTGGCCAGACAGACACCTATGGTGGGTCGAAATGGTGAAATTTGTCCATCGTTGTCTGTTGCGGTTGATCATCAACTGTGACTTCCTATTTTTTTAATCAATTTTTAAAAAAAATAATTTAGTTGGATTGCCTATTTTGATGTTTCAGATCATATACTTGAATACGCACGCAGCGCTTGAACAAATGAGACAGCACGCCGAAAGCGAGGCGTTGCAGCACAAACAAACCAGAGGTGCGTGATCCAAGTCCATCGAATGTTTTGTTTTGTCTGCCGGAATGATACGCATAATTTGGCGTTTGAACACATTCACCAACAAAAAGAAAATAATCTGTTTTGTCAGACTTTGGTCACCTCAGCGTGAGATCAGGACTCGCGTGACATTTTGTGTTGAGGACGTTTCGAGATTCGAAGTTTGTGATGGTATCAATTTCGACCAGAAAAAAGATGTTCCCGTAGATGACCAATAGAGAACTTCTCAAAATTAGCGGCAATCATCTCGAATATACTGCATTGTTGGTGGACTGGTTCGTGGATGGTATTGCCGTCAATCATTTCGAACATGCTCAATACAAAAAGTCGCATGTGGGTGTGACCAGTGATGTACCTTGTCCCAGCAAGAAAGGTAGCTACCTAGCCGTGTGCCCCAGTTTGGGGTGGGGGAATTTGAGCGAAAAATGACCATGCAGGCCGTTAAAATGGTCAGTTTAGCACTAAAATCAATACTTTTTTGACTTGATAGCCGGAGCAAGAAGCCAGTTTGAGAGCGAGAAAGCTACCCCCTCCCCAACTAGATCAAGCCAAATCCAGTCTGACACCAAACCTCATAAAAACCATTTTGTGTGTGATCCCATCCTTGCTTGGTCACATAGGTCCTCGTTTGATGGTCGCCGGTCCAACGGACGTTGGCAAAAGTACGTACTGCCGAATCCTGTTGAACTACGCTGTGAGACAGGGCAGATGTCCGACTTTCGTCGACTTGGACGTGGGGCAGGGATCCATATCTGTGCCTGGTTGGGAACGGTATTTCGTTGATTTTTGTGTTGCTGTCCAAAGTTTGTATTGAATTGTGTAGATCTTGAATTTCAAGGTTGATGTGAGAAAGCTTGTTGATCGCTGATCGCGTTCTTACGCCTTGATCTTGCTGAGTTTTCTGTTGTTTGTAGCCATGTCTCGATTTGACGATGGCACAATTGGTCGGTTCGAAGTCAGTATCAGTAAACCTCTAAGCTTTCTTTTGTGAACGATTAAGAACAGAACAGATCAGGTGTCAGTCATTCAGCGTGGTCAACCGCAACAGCTCCAGAGATTACTTTGTATCTTGTTTGTATGTTTTTTATCATCGTAGCCTTGTTGTTTCAGGCACACTCGGTGCGTTATATGTGGAACGACCAGCCGATATCGTGGATGGTTTCGATCGCAAAACGCCTTTGGTCTACAATTACGGCAGTATATCGCCCGGTGACAATATCACGCACTACAATCACATCGTGTCGCAAGTTTGTTGCCATTTTTGGCAGGTTTTTTTTTCGAATAAAATTCGTTTTTTATTCGGTGAACCTGTAAAAGAAATCCCGATTTTTTTCTCAGATGGCGCAAGTGGTCAACGATCGTTGCAATGCGAGCGCGGATGCGAACTTCGCCGGTGTTGTGATCAATACTTGTGGATGGGTGAAAGGTGGAGGGTGAGTTTATGGTTAAATATTGGTCCCGCCAGTGGTGTCGTTCGGGGGGGGGGAAGGGGGGTTACCCCCCCCCCCCCCTTATCCGGTATCCGGTATCTTGATTTTTTCACCCAGGGGTATCCGGTATCCTGACTTTTTGTCCAAGGGTATCCTAGGGATGCGAGAGCATTGTGTGACTGTTGTATTTAGCAAATTATTGAAAAAATTAATTTGGAGTCCTGTCTACGCCTAGGTTTCGCGGGGTATTCGAGACCATCGGCGTGACGTTGTGCCCCCCGCTCGTCAGCCGAATAGCACAATCGCCATGTGAAACTCACTTAGTAAAAATGATAAATTTTAAAAAGAAAAAATTGTCTTTTTAGAAAAAAAATATTTAAGAAATTAATAAATTGTAAATTGTATTACTGTTGCAATGTCGATAAGTAATATGAGTAAAACATAATGCTGTTTATGACAAAACTGGGTGTTTTCTAAAAAAAAACAAAAAAAAACGGGGAGTCACAATTACCCAGTTTAGATAGCTGTGGTGAGTTTTTTAATTATGTGTTTATGAATTAGCTTTTTGTTAAGTAGGTTGTATTTCCACAATTGTTTTCTATATCTGGTTAGATAGTGTAGTATGATGTCAATGATAGCTGTTTTTTTAAATCCTCTTTCTATAAGTTTCCTACACATGTGTGTAACAGCTTCTAGCCATTGTTCTTTAGTAGCGAGTAATCTGTTGAATCTGATACATTGTCCAGTGATCATACCTTTGATTAGTCTAGAATGTACGCATGAATCTGCATCAAAGTATTTGCTTATCCAAAATTTGAAGTGATTTGTTTTGTCATATAAGTGTATTTTTTGCGTTTTTGTTTCAATTGTTAGATCTAAGTAGTTAATAGTGTTGTGTGATGCTTCTTTATTGAGCTTAAGTTCTTTTGGGTAGATTTCTTCATGTATTTTATCAAAATTATAGTTTATGACTAACGTGTCATCTACATATCTAAATATTGGTGTGTCAATGTATATTCCTTTGTTTTTTTGCGAAAGAAATTTGAATTCTTCTGCGCTGAGGGTGAGGTCTGCAAGTAATGAAGATGCGTTGCCTCCCATTGGTATTCCTTTTATTTGATGCCAAATCATATTTCCCACAGAGATGTAAGATTGTGAAAGAACGGTGTTAATTAATTTCATAATGTTGGTTTTATGAAATGTAATATGTCGTTGTGACGTAAAAGTGTCATCACAGTAGAATATTTTGCTGTAATTGTAATTGTATTGTACCCTAAAATTTTTCCGAAAACGGTAAGAATCGGCCATTTTTACCTCCAAAATGCTCAAAATCGCTTGCTGGCGCAAGATTAACCCCAAAAATGACCATTTTTTGCGCTTTCAACACCGATTTTGCTCAATTTTCCTCTTAAAAAATTGACTTTTTTTGAACAACCCCCCTGGGTATCCGAGATTTTTTATTTTAGGGAGCAACCCCCCCTGGTATCCGAGATTTTTCATTTTGGGTATCCGGTATCCGAAAATTTTGGATTTTGGGTATCCGGTATCCTGACTGTTTGATTTCTCAACGACACCACTGGGTCCCGCTTTTCATTTGCTTGCCTCAGATCCAGATGTACGGGCACAAGTCTGTCGGGCGGGTTTTATTTGGGAAAGAACAGCAATCCGAGAAAGAAAGCAGTCCAGTGAAACACGTTTTTGACCATTTACGCCGGTCGCAATTCAATCAATCACACAAGGAACTGGATTAGTGGATATTTGCAGCTACGCATGTTTGGTTAGTGCGGCCGAAGCGTTCGAAGTGGAAGTAGTGGTTGTACTAGACCACGAGCGACTGTACAATGATCTGCAGGTTAGGCTGGTTTTGCTTGTGTTTATAACTCCAATTTATACAAATATAATTAATTTTTTTTCAGCGCGACCTGCCGACATTTGTCAAAATTGTGCATCAACCCAAATCTGGTGGTGTCGAGGAGCGATCTCGTGAATGGAGACAGCGACAACGAAGGACGAAAATCAAAAGTGTTCGTTGCAATTATATTGTATTGATTGTAATTGCAACGCACAAAATGAACTACGAAAAGTGTAGAATCAGCCAGCACAAGCACCAGCAGAATGCGCATGCTGAACCCAAGGCGAAACCTATTTGCACAAAAAACAGGACTCCTTTGATCATAATCTGGTGCTTTGCTGTGCTTAACCAGGCCTTGCCGAATTCTCAGTTATATCAATCGCAAGATTGATTGATTTTTTGCCGACATTACGCAGCGTAACAAGCGCAATGTCTCACGAACATGACAAAAAAAATAAATGCCGACTGCTTCAGTATTTCTACGGCACGCCGCGCAGCCCATTCTTTCCGCACACATTCCAAGTTCGATTTGATGAGGTGCAAATTGTGAAGATCGGTGCCGCGGCGCTGCCTGATTCGTGCATGCCGCTGGGCACAAAACAGGAGGACACCAGGATGAAGGTATTATCGGAGAGAATATCTTAAATGTGCGCGTTTGGCGCTTCGCATTGGCGCCATTTTTCTGGGATTTGGG
Source organism: Rhynchonema sp. JSB1_4 (assembly GCA_030248065.1). Lineage (NCBI taxonomy): Eukaryota > Metazoa > Nematoda > Chromadorea > Monhysterida > Xyalidae > Rhynchonema > Rhynchonema sp. JSB1_4. The sequence goes on from JASAMV010006548.1 coordinate 9,953, forward strand.
TGGACCGAAAGTTAAAACATGTTTTCTTTCTTTAGACTTTCATTGCACCTTGAAACCTTCTTGAAACTTCCCGAGAAACAGACGAAGTTCTCGGCCAAAGTTCACCAGCCACTGCTGGAAAAGTGCAGGTTTAACCTCAGCTAGTTATAATATTTTGATATCAAAGTGAGTTTGACCTGGACTTAATATTCTTGCCGTGAGAATCTTGTTTCATTCTTTCTAACAAGATAATCTTTACCGAATCGTCAATGAACAGTTCGATAAGATTGATGACAGCCAGCTGACAATTTGTTCCCTTGTCTTTGCCACAGGTGGTACCCGTGCAACCGAGTGCTCAACTGCAACATCACTTACTGGCTGTGAGCATGTGTGAATCGGTGTCTGATGATGTGGTAAACAAGAACGTGGCTGGCTTTGTCTGTGTCACTGATGTCAACATGGGTATGTGTTGTTTGTAACTTTGTGGGGGTGGGGATTGGGCGGTTGTGTTTGCTGATTGCTGGTTTTTTCTTGAAATTATGCTGTTTAGTTTGCGGATAGCGAGACTGTGTGAACCCAGTTTCCAACCACAGTGTCTTCTATTATCATTGTGTCGAAACATTTTTATCGCAACTCAGTTGGGTTGGATTGCGATGCGATTGACGATAGTTGCCATAATTGTGTCCTGGGCATTCGGTGTCCCAATCTCTCCCAGCTACACCATTGCTTGAGGCACATGACTACTAAGTCTCTGTGTCGCTGAGAAAGGCGTTTTAAATTAGCTACTGAAAATTTCTAAAAAGAAAATATCAACAAATTTTCTTTCCTTCCCATCTATAACCAATAGTGCCCCCAGTTTTATACTGCTTGCGATTGACGTTTTATTTTTATTCAGACGAAAAACTATTGACCGTTCTCTCACCGCAACCGTACCCACTGCCGAGGCCGGTGTTGGTCCATAGCGATATCACGTATATGGACGATAAATAAATTGATAATCTTGTAAAAAGTAAAACGTTTTCTTTTTGTTGTGACAGCCTGGATCTGTAATATTTGGTTTTACTCAACTGTTACATGTTACGGTGGTCTTCGTTGTGCAAACCAATAAAATAGAATTAAAAAATATGTGCCGTTGGTTTCATCTGAGTGTTGTCGGGTGGCTATATTCCAAGCAAATTATCGCGCCGTGATTTGCTTTTACGATATGATTCATTTCCATCAACGTGTGTAATTTCGAAAGTATTCCCCAAGTTGTGGTCCCGACATGGCGAAGTACGCGAAGAGTAACGTGCGTTTATTGGACGCTCTCAACTACGTGGCCGGTAAACGTTGTGTCCCAGCTCATGCCGGCGCTTCGTTCCCCGTTTACGAACCTGCCACAGGTTTGTTTCTTTCCTGCACAGATTGGCGCCAAAGGAACACAAAACTTGTGGTCTTCAACCGTAAAAACTCGGGAAATATTTTGATTTGCCTTGTGTTCTTCAGCCATGTGTGCTCATGAAATTGATTTTACTCCAGAGCTTAGAAAACCAAGGAGGGATCGGAATCTCGGAGTCCCGCACCCCACAGTTTTAAAACCCCACACAGTTGCAGGAAAAACCGACACCCACACCCTTAAGTTTTGAAGAAAAGACGCCTGACATTAAAAATTGTCTTGGACAGGTCCGAAAACTTTGATTAGTCCAAATATTTCTGTCAATTTCATGTTTGAACAAAATCCCACTTTTTTTCAACCGGACAACATCAACGTTGACCAGAATTGATCATTTTTCAAAGGGAAAACATCAATGGTGAATAAATTTTGCTCCTTTTGTTGGTGTTTTTGGTGTAGGTCACCCACACAGTTGAAAACCCCAAAACAGCTCCCACCAAGTCATGCACCTACAGTAAAATGTGTGTATGTTGTAGCTAGAAATTCATTTTATAAGCAAACTTCGCTTGAAAAAAAAACAAAAAGCCACATGAATACCATCCATTTTCATTGCCATCTTTCTGCTGCCAGGTAATGTGCTAACCGAATGCGCCGAATCCACTGAGCGTGACGTGGATGATGCCGTGATGTCATCGGTGGGTTACGGTTGTTGTTTGTTGAGTGTTTTTTGCTAAATTCAGGTGCCATGGCACCGAAAAAATGGAAATCTGGCAGCAGGATTTTTTTGAGCAAAAATTTATGCCCTTTTAATGGTTTTGGCCCCTATTTAGGTGCCAGGACGTCATCTTGGCTCCTAAAAATCTGAGATTTAGGTGCCAAGGGTTCCTGGGTCTCATTTAAAAAAAGGGGGACGGTACCCCCTTGGGGCTGAGGGGAGTACTTGTCCCCAGGTTTGTTTGGGCAGTGGTCGAAATTAATTAAATGATAAAATGCTAATGGTCTGATTCTGATTGCACCGTTTTTCATTCATCAACAGGTATCTGCATTCAAGACCTGGTCTCAACTCAGCGGGCAACAGCGTGGTCAGGTACTGATCAAGACAGGACAGTTGATAAAAGTTAGTCGTGGGAGAACCAATTCTGTAACTTGATTGCTTGTAAGCGCTGCTCTCAGCTGTCAGTTTCAAAGTTGCTGATTGGATCTGTGTTGAACACGCGAACTTACTTGGATTTAGGCTACACACGGCAGTTGTGAGCGAACGAACACCAGGGCTTAATCCGATAATACCAATACCAATCTGTTATCTGTCAATATCATCGCCTTTAACATTCCATTTTCATTTGATTTCCAGCAAAACCTGAATGACTTGGCGCATTGGGAGACGAAAGACAACGGCAAGCCGCTCTACGAAGCAAAGATCGACATCGAACAATGTGCTGATTTATTTGAGTTCTATGGTGCTGCGGCCATCACCGCTACTGGTTGGGGGGAGGGGGGCATTGGGCTCTGTATTGACATCGTTCTTAGCTGTTTTGAAGGCTGTTTCTGTCTCCATTCTAACCATTGTTTGCTAATTGGCAATGCATGTGTAGCGATTGCATAGTCACCCACTCCTGGCCTGTGGGTCTTTACGAAACAAAAGGATAAAAGGTGCTCGGAGTAGCTGTCTGTATTGGGTGGGGTCGAAACCCCGAAAAAACTCCGAAAAATAATTCGAGATTTTTCGTTTTCTGGTTTTTTGGGGCTTTCGGTTTCGAGTTTTTTTGCCACCTTTGTATTGCGCGCACAGAAGTTTGTGCCATTCGTGTTTTTGTCTGCTGGGTATGGGAAATTCTCGATTTCTCAATTTGTATTCACTGTCAGGCACTTGTCACGACCTTCCACATACGAAACGTCTGGTTTATGAACGTAAAGTTCCGTTCGGTGTTTGTGGTGGCATTGGAGCGTGGAATTATCCATTCCAAACCGCCAGGTGGGTGGCATTGACGAAAATTGACGTAGTCATGTTTTCGATATTGCAGTATTTTTCGCGTCATTTATTATTTTTTTTCACCATGAAGGACCAGCAGCAAGATAAAACTAAGTATGCAGCTAATCTAAATCAGACTAAAAATCGACAGTTTGTTCGAAAACGTGGTGAATTACGAAGCAAGTCTTGCTGCAGACAGAAACTATTCTGACCGTTGAAAATAAAAGACCGTTCCAAATATAACTACTTGCCGGTCGTTATCCAATTTATCTCATAAACGTTGCAGCTGGAAAATCGCGCCGGCGCTTGCGTGTGGTAATGCGTTTGTGTATAAGCCGAGTCCTTGGTCACCCATTACGGCGACATTGTTGGCTGATATGATAGTGGACGCCGGTGCCCCGCCGGGCACGGTCAATATTGTGCAGGTCAGGGGTGGAATCTACATGAATCTACAATACTGCGCAAAAGTTGTCGTCTGCAAGAAGTTCAAATTGTACCATAGTACCATACTAAGTTCAACTTGTCTTTGTTGGTTAAAGCCTTTCAACGATCGAATTAGAAATTGGGTTTATTTCGAAAAGAGCTTGATTGAGAGGTTCAGCTCAAAATGTTTTGCTTGCTGATTATAGACTGTATTTGCAGCCCTCACTTACTAATTTTCTCCACCAAAACTCAAAGCTCAAAATCAAAGAAATCATGACTGTTCCAAGCATCAAAGTCGCAATATTCTGATTGCAGGGCGGCGCTGTTACGGGCACTGCGATTTGTCACCATCCCAATATTGCAAAGGTGTCGTTCACCGGATCAGTTGCTACTGGTTAGTGTTGGTGCTTGTTCCTTCTGGGTCGTGGTAAAAAAAGGAGTTCAATAACTGTTGTTGATTCTCAAAGCAGTGAGGGTCGTATCAAGTTTGAAGGCGGGTGCATTGGCTTGGATAACGGTAAATTTTGGTTGAGCGGTAATTTTGTCATTGAGTTGGCGGACAGATTCGACTAGCGTAAAAGTTGTTTATTTGGTACAGGGAAACAACGTTTACGCCGGTCAAAAACGTGCGCGAACAACTCTGTCATAAAATACAACTCACCAAAAGTTTGCCTGTGCGAAAGCCAGGTCCATGTCAATGGACTTCCTTTTAATGTTGATACAGCCCTAAAAGTGTTGTCTGGTTTGAACGACCTCACGGCCTAACCAGTGGATACCCTGCATCGTGACAGCAATAATATCACCTGATGCAAGGTACTTTGATGACGAAAATGTACAAGTGAACCGACAAAATACCCTGATTCGGACTGCAGGCAAGCGCATTCAAGCAGCATGCGCCGAGAAACAACTGAAGCCGGTCACACTTGAGTTGGGTGGCAAAAGTCCGATTATTATATTCGAGGACGCAAACATCAATGATGCGGTCACCGCGACCATGTTTGCCAATTGGTTCACACAGGGGGAGGTTGGAATGGGATTGGGACTGGTCTTGTATTGAGTCTGGAGGTGCAGGGTTTATTTTTTCAAAATAGGTTAGTGGCGTCTAGAGCACGGACGGAACCGCCCGCATACTTCATGACCTAAAGAGCAGGTTCAGATTTTTCGTCAAAACGTTTTTAATGTTTGACGCAAAAATAGAGGTGGCTGACAGTTTCGGTCCGAAGCGGATATTGCATCAGATTTGGCCGAAGTCAAAAAGGCCATTCAGTTTGTTTGGAGAACTTCAAAGTGAAATATCGATATTTTGCATGAAGGCCCAACTATACTTCGTTCTCTGAGAGAACAAGGAACAAATTCTCGCGCGCTGATTGGTCCACGTATGTTCAACAGCCAATCAACGCGCGAGAATTTGTTTGTTCTCTGAGAGAACGAAGTATAGTTAGGCCTTAAAACTGAATTGCCTACCACTCTGCAAGATGCACGGAGAAGCATTCAGTCGTAAAATGACAAAGCTTACATGAATGCAGGTATGCTCGAACGCAGCACGCGTGTTTGTGCACGAAAACGTGTTGTCTGAATTTACGGAGAAATTAGTAAATCGAACCAAGGCCATGTCTATCGGCAACCCATACGCGAGTGACACCAAAGTGGGCGCAATGATCACCAAAGAACACATGGACAAAGTGCTCGCTTATATTGATAAGGGCAAGCAGGAGGTTCATTTATGTACTGGCGGTGAAACATCAGCCAGTTGGTATTGGTCTCACAATGATTATATGAGAATCCGTCCCCCTAATTTTCCTGCATTGTCAAGGGGGATATTTGGCGATTTTTTTAAATTGAACCAGGTTTTGACAAGCACTTCGCATTAAGCACACATGTCCAGAGGTTTCACCCTAAATTTTACGCAACCAAAAAATGGTTCGGAGTTTGGGTTACTGTAGCCACGTATTGCACGCTTTATGTGTGAAATCGATACACAACACACACACGTGGATCGCAACAAAGTGCGAAGAAATGAAAAGAAAGAAAAAATAACTGCTTGTCAAAACCTGGTTCAATTTGAAAAAAATCGCCAGAAACCCTCCTTGACAATGCAGAAAAATAGAGGGATGGATTCTCATATAGTCATTGTGCGACTTCAATATGATGTTGAGTTGCATTGTCACCATTGGGCCAGCTATACGGTTTGGACTAGAATCACCGTTCACGAATACACGTGAGGCATGGGTCGCATGGACCAGACATGGCCAGCTGGCTCATGTTACATAGGGTGATTGTTGTAGCACATGATAGTGGTATGTGCGTGGCTTTACAAGGCCACTCTGAAACTTAAGTTTTGCAGCCAGGTGCAGGTTTTGTTTTTCAAAACGGGCCAGTGGCCCACTGGTGGCTCATTTGCCAAAAATCTTGTGGCTCATTCAAAATTTTCAGTGGACCAATGTTGGGTTAGAGGTCGGGG
>JASAMV010006550.1:0-12740 GCA_030248065.1 Rhynchonema sp. JSB1_4
CACAAGTTGTGTGCACATACATAGGTAATCGTCATTGATGCAGCCCCACATGAGCGCAAGCAACACATAGGGAAGGCCTTGCTTACCTCGACTTGCGTTAATTACACTAGGATAAGCCAAATAAACGAGAATGAAAGAAATACCGACATTTTTCGTGATCACTTCGACGACCACCTGTTTCACACCCTGATTTGAGCTTTTCATGTTGAACAACGGGAACGAACGACCGATGCCGACGATCACGGGCACTAGGTGACTGCAAAGGAAATGTAATTTATTGAAAAAATTCGAAAAGGGAGCAAAGACACAGTTAAATTAACGAACCTCAGTTCAGCATTGACAACAACGTTCAAATTTGTCTTGCCGACCGATCGTCGAATGAATTTTGCCACGTCACCAGTGCGCACCGGGCATTCGGACGTGTTCTCATTGCAGCGAGTCGATAGATGCAGGAACTGGAGGAATCAAATAGTGATGGACCCGGTGGGAAACTACAATTCCACCAAGGAGTGGAATTTCAACTGCCAGATTTTCGTGTAAAAGTTGGTTGTCTGTAATTTTTTCTCAGCAGCGGGATACTCTTGTCGAAAAGTCGAGACTTTTGACCAATTTTGTGGATTGAAAATTTTAACCCCGCAGTGTAGTCCCTGACCCGGCGGAATTTGTACCCCATTTTGGAAAAATTCTTCATAAAAAGGGTATTTTGAGCGACTTTTGACAACACTGACCAAAAAAATCACCTATTTTAAACCTAAAAATGCCCATCTTGGGCAGAAATGGGGGAAATTAGTGTAACCGTTTGAGAAATTGATGTCCTTGTTCGGTGAAATTAGTGCACACCAGGAACAACACCGTACCCCGGGTTCAGCTGAGAAGCAACACTGAACAAAAAACTGGCTCCAGACCAGCAAGAAGTTTATTGTTTACTTCTACCCATACCGTCCCAACCTGGCAGTATTCCGTCAGTGTGACACTCTGTTCAGCAGCACTGGACTCTGTTGGTTTCTTCCATTTAGCCGTCACGGCCTTGTCATACAATTCGGCGCTGACCATAGATGTCAATTTGGCGTGCACGTCGGCGTGCGTCAACGAGACACAATCACCGACGAACATCAGATGCCAATCGGCAAGCGTGCGACTCGCGTTCACACCACGCTCGATCGTGATCTCGGCCGGCACAAACGACGACATGATTGGGGTGCTCTGAGAAAATGATGCTGGAAGATATGAATAACCTAAATGGTCACTTTCACATGAATGTGGACATGGTAACCCGTCCAACGAAGGGTCTGTTGGTAACAACAGGTTTGCTAGCCACATGTTCAAATGATCCTCGAAGGTCTTTAGTCTTTTCATTTATGTTCGACAAGCAGTTAATCAATGAATAGAACTTCATAATGACAAGAAATAGCTCAAAGAAAAGACATGAAAGTTTAGCTGTTGAGCACAAGGCATTATGTATAGTTAGTTGGCAAATAACAAGTAGGAACGCAATAAATCATCAAAACACACAACTCGTAAACAACAAACCACAAAATCTCTTTTATGAATCAACGATTGGATGCAACAAAATTAGTTCAATGAATAACGAAAATGACGAAAAACGCATATTGTCAACCCGTAATTTGACATAATATTGCTGATTCGGAAAGTAGTCCACGACTGGAATGGAAATGAAGTTATGTCTGAACCGGGAAATAATGGAAACAATCGCGAATGTTTCTGACTCGGAATATGGGTCACTGCACACAGATTCAAATTGCGATTGGAGAAAACGAACGAACGATATTCAATAAATCAGATGTGAAACAAAACTGATGAGGTAATTAATTTGTTGAACCCGTAAATATAAACTTAAAAACACACCATGGATTGGCTGAATTTTGGGCATAAAGGTCGGTAAAAGCTCGGTGTGAAAGAGCTCGCTGTAAAGCTATTACTCTCCTCAAACCTGGATCAGCTATCTATGTACTGTATTCCAACCGAAAAAATCCATACCTCCTAAAGCCAGTGACAAGTAGGGTTAGAGGTCGGGGGGGGGGGGGGTACCCGACACCCGACATCTGGAAGTACCCGACACCCGACATTTGAGAGAAAAAGCCGACACCCGACAGTTCCAAAAACCCGACACCCGACAGTTCCAAAAACCCGACACCCGACATTTAGTTTTTGAAAAAAACCCGACATCCGACACCTGTTTTTGGACCAAAAACAGGAAAATTTTTGCTCATTTGCATCATTAGTGAAATTTTTTGGCTTAAGCTACTGAATTCAAGTATTTTCACACGAAATAAACACCAAAATGTCACATTCTGCGTCTTCGGAAACATTTGGTTCGAAGAAAATTTTCTGTCAAAATTCTTCTCTCAAAAAAACTGATGTTTTGAACCGTAAGTGTCGGGTGTCGGGTCCCAAAAAAACCGACACCCGACATCTGGCGGTACCCGACACCTACACTTTTTTGGCACCCGACACCCGACATCTCTCTAACCCAAGAAGTGACGACGCAAAAAATCATCAAAACCCATAAACAACCAACCACACAATCTCTTTTACGAATTAACGATTGGATTCAACAACAGTCAGTGCAATGAATAAGAAAGGGATAAAAAACGCACTATGATCAACCCATAATTCACACACATTCATGGTTGTTATGTGCCAACGACATTCAATAAAACCAGATGTGAAAACAAATTGATGTGGTAGTAAATTTGATGAAGCCATAAATGTGATTGATAACACGCCCTTTGTTTGGGCATAAATTTACCGACAGATACAGTGTAGTGAAATCATAGCGCATCTTTTCAATTTGGATGTACCTAGCTCGCACATTTGTGATTACACATGAAAAAACTTGAGAGAATAATTTACACATGAAATGGCTTGACCGACTAGTTCTCCCAACCAAACCACCACTCACCGTCCACGGACAATGCATTGATTCACTTCGAAGGAAAAACGATGATTGTTGGTGAACTCAAAGTTAGTGACGTTGCCGAACTGTGCGCGCAGCGCAGATTCGAGTTCGGTTCGTGTGAACGGGGTCGTCGTCGTCGATGGAGCACCTTCAGCCGTGTGCGTTGGTTGGGCAAAAGTCATGTCCAGGTGCAATTGACGATTTGGTGTGGTGCAGAATCGACTGATGGACGTGGCGAAATCGGTGTGTGAAATCGTGACCTGAGGAGGACGACAGGCAAACAGTCGCACCTCTCGCAACGACGCACATCGGCCAAACGACTCCATCACGTTGTGGAAGGTCGACGCTGACATCACAACACGACCACGTTCATCTCGACTGTCGTCGTCGCCGAAATCAATTGCACTGCGCAGTAGAATCTGTTCCAACATCATTGGTGGATTCTCAGCGATCGTCTTGAACAATCCTTTGCAGTGCTCAGACTCAAGTCGAATGTGACGCAGAGTTGGGAGACTCGGCGTCAGCAGACTGCTCAGGTGGTGATCGGGCACGGGGTTCCGGCCTGGAACGAATGTTCGCATCACCGCAGTGAGGCAAATGACAGAGATAGCAATCAGTGTTCATCAATGGAAAAGAGCACGTACCGACACGCAGTTCACGCAGTTTGCTGGAGAACGGCAGATTGTGGAATGACGTGGCGAGCTGCTCGATGGCGTACGAAGTACTCTCTGCGTTGCGGATCACCAATCTACGCACACGACCGCAGTGCTGTAAATCTCATGTCATGAAGTGACACTGAAAGTTATTGTTTGTTCAGAAACATGCGCACGAACAATACATTCGATCTCAACTCACAGACAGCAGCCGCATCACAACGCGATCGAACATGTCGGAGTTGACGGACAGATTGTAATCCTCAGCATCCAAGTGAACAATCAATAAATGTCTGTTACGGTCCCTATCTCTTCGAAGCCATTTGTGAGACAGATGAGATTGGTCGGTGGACTGGAAATCGACACGGACTAGTCATTCGATCAATGATAATTTCGAAGTTTACAACACGGTTGATACAGTACCGTGTCATAATTAGGGTTAGGGAGATGTCGGCTGTCGGGTGCCAAAAAAAGTGTAGGTGTCGGGTGCCTCCAGATGTCGGGTGTCGGGTTTTTTTGGGACCCGACACCAGACACTTGAGGTTCAAAACATCAGTTGTGCCGACAGAAGAATTTTAAGAGAAAATTTTCTTCGAACGAAATGTTTCCGAAGACGCAGAATGTGACATTTTGGTATTTATTTCGTGTGAAAAAACTTGAATTCAGTAACTTGAGCCAAAAATTGCACTAATGATGCAAATGAGCAAAAAATTGCCTTTTTTTGTCCAAAGACTGGGTGTCGGGTTTTTTTTTCAAAAACTAGGTGTCGGATGTCGGGTTTTTTGGAACTGTCGGGTGTCGGCTTTTTTTCTCAGATGTCGGGTACCTCCCCGACCTCTAACCCTAGTCATAATAATACACACACTTATACCTTGTCACCGCAGATATACACCTCGCGAACTTGCATCCATGCCGTGTCAGTGTGCACCTTGTCCCGCCAGGCCCGACACACGCGACGACACGCCATTTTGTCCTTGGTGCTAGGCAGGTACTTGAAGATTGTGGCCATCGTCACTGTGGCCGTCGGGTCACCGTGCAACATCGATGGTGGAATCTGTGCAGAGCGGAATGTCATTTCAGATCAATTACGCAAAAAACAAATCAACGCGATCAATAATCAGCGAATGGCAACTGACCACCGACTCCGACTTCGGCAACGGATTAGCAGCAGAAGCCTTTGCGTCCATGATGACAAATTTGCGAATATCGTTGTTTCGAGTCTGGTTTGCCTAAATAGTCCACAATTAAAGTATTTCTGCAGTGTGTTTGTGTTACTGAAAAAATGGAAACGGAAACAGATAACCCAGCTTCAGGGCGTGTTCTTATTTCAACACAAACAGATGAAAAACAGAAAGCAGTTGGGCTGGGGGTGAATGGCAAATCTTTATGCTTTACACATAAGCAGAAGGAACAAGACAGAGAAACGTGCAAGACAGAAACACAAACAATCGTACAGCACACAAAGAAAGCAGACAGCAACAGCAGACAGGTGCTGTTACAGTTGAATGAACACGTCACATTGATTGACATTGAAACGAATGCGCTGCGCCTGTTCCTGCATGTTGACGTCACCGAACTGTGCGCGCAAGGCGGTCTCGAGTGTGGCCTCCCAGCCTCGTACCACTGGTTTCCAATTGACGCACAACACCAACGTACGATTGGGTGACGTACAGAATCAACCGACAGACACGACAAACTGGTCGATCGGCATTCGATCGATGGACGACGCGCGTGGACGACATCCGTGTACATCACACAATTCAGCCAATCGCAGTCGCACGCACGCACCCAACAATTGCATCAGTCTGTCAAAGGTGTGTGTCGACCAAGCAGTGCCCATACGAGGCATCATCCGTGCATTGCATGTTGTTGTGCTGTGTCATCATAGATGTAACCCCCGAATCGTAGGTGCTCCATTGACATTGGTGTATGTTCGGTCATTGCTGCCAGCACCCCGTGGCAATGTTGGGCGTAGATCTCAAGCCAGTAGACATTGGGCACACATGGTGTGACCAGACGAGTGACGGCTGACACGGACAAACACGTCGCATCTGCAAGGTGGGGTGGTGCAACATACAGAATGACTACAGGCAAACAAGCTATACTGCAGACCTAGACCATACCGTATCACCCTAAATTCTTATACACATGAAATGTTTCGGGTTACTGTAGCCACGTCGCGCGTGTCTTGCGTGTGAAGGAGCCAAGATCATGAAACATTTAACGCGCATTTGTGTGTTTATCGGCCAACCGCGCGAGACGTAGCTACAGTAACCCGAAACATTTCAAGTGTGTAAGAATTCAGGGTGATATGGTATGGTCTAGGTCTGCAAAGCACGGCTGGTTTGCCTTTAATTCTAACTAAACCAGATAGATTTGCACAGCAATACGGAAAATAAAGGAAAATGGACACAAGCAAGCAGGTTAGCAAGCCAACTTATAAACAGATGTGCAAAAGACTAGACCACCATGAAACATCACCACATTTGACTCACGGATGCAGAGCGTCTTCAGATTGGCGGCAAACGGCAGATTAGCGAATGACACGGCCATGCGTTCAATGGCACTGCAGTGTGCAGTCGAGTGGTGCACAACCAGGCGGATCGATGTGGAGAGCATGCGCACGTGCACAATTCTGCAATCAGGTGGGGGTGTAGGTACCGGTGGAGGACGAAGGCACGTTTTTGGAACTGACACCTGCCCACAGCAAAGATCGCATTTCTACAACTTTTGATACCATTAATTCAAAAACTCGGCGCTTTGCGACTAAGGTCAACTCAAACGGTAAACTTTCGTCGTCAACCACAGAGCTGAACATCTTACTTCGGTGTCGTGATCACCATACATTTTCGGATCTTTCACTTTTAGAAAAGCTCATTTCGGATCGAGTTTAATTGATACGGGCACGCTTGTTTCTGATTTTACCGAAAGTAACGGCTGTCGGCCCCCTAATGTCGGATGTCTCAACTGTCAGGTGTCGGCTACTCTGCCGGGCACCGATCCATAGATGCACAGATGGAGTGTGGTATTCTGACGGTGAATGGTGCGGTCACGAAAGGTGCTCACTAAGCGATCCCTATCTTATGCAACACCAACCACACCGAGCATCAAACGCGTTGAGCGTGAATTAAAATCCAATTATGCAAATCAAACCAACAACCAATATCGGCATGGCGACTTGATCGAACATTTCGAGAAAGTCAGCAGGCATGCACCCAGGCTGGAACGCGGCATTCAGGACCAGTGCACTCCAATCCAAAACAATCGGCGACCGTCTTTTCTTCGGTCGTTTCCGCTGAAGTACATACGCAATGCAATACAGCTAGTTGACACATTTGGGTGCAATGTCCACCTAAATTTCTTTGTTTGCACGTAAGAAGCAGAAGGTAAGGTGCAAAGCGCACCTTGAATTTTTACTATACCTAAAGAGCCTAAGCCTAAACCTGCGAAAACAATCTGGCAATTTGCACCTAAATTCTGCCGTCTGGGTGCCACAACAATTGCACCTGCAAAACTTTGAAATAAAAAATCCTGCCACAAACCGATCGCTTGGTCTCCACCTCAACTTCGACGTAGCTGCACACAATATCGCGTACATGCTACCAGGTGATGTCGGTGTGCACCATGTCATTCCAGGCCCGACACACAAGACGACACTTCATTCTGTCATTGATGTTTGACAGGTACTTGAACACTGTCGCCATTGTCACAGCAGCGGTCGGATGGCCCCGCAGCATCGATGCTGGCACCTGTGCGCAAAATTGTCGATGATAAAACCCGACGTTGACAAACATAATTCGAAGTACAATGTTAGACATTAAAAAGCACATAATGCGTGCCACGCAACTTTTTCAACAAGATTCCCGATGAGCAAACACAACAATAACCTATACTTTCAGCTGAGCTTTGTTGCAACTCTACTCGTAAGAAGCACGAGTACGTCTGGATGGTCATGACAAACACATTTCCAAAGACAAACAACCCATCCAACTCACCACACATTCCGTCTGTTGGTCACGGAGGTCAACGTTGGTCGCATTTGGCAACACAGGCCGGCGCGACATCTTGGCTAACGATTTAGTACACAGCAAATTGGACGTATTGAGAGCCTGTGCCGTGATCAAGGCTTATACGAAGGGCCTTATGATAAGATTGAGACAGGTAGACCCGCGGTGGGTCGCGTCAGCAACACGTAACTTACTCTAGTATGCGCCAACAAACTACCAACAAGCAAGCCTCTTTTATGATTCAGCGATTGAATGCAACAAAATTAGCGAAAAGTAACCCGTAAACTCGCATGATATTGCAGTTTTGGAAAGATCTATTAACAAACGACTGAAGCTGACATCATGCATGCTAATGAAAATGAACGAAGAATTAGCGGAAGGAATCAGGAATGTTTCAAACTGGAACTTGGATGACAAGATGACACATTTACATAGATTCAGATTCGGGCGGTACAAACGTACGAACGGTATTCGATAAAATCAGATTTGAACACAAAAGAGAATGAGGTATTATATGCAGTCGCTTTGTTGAACACGACGTGATGTAAATTTGAATAAACACTAATGTCCTGGCATAAAGAATTTTCTATCAACTCGAATCAATTGAGTGGCGCGAAATAACGCAGATGGGATTCCAAGTGAAAGGTTTCGTAATCAAAAGCAACGGACCCTACATTCGTTCGCTTTAAAGAAAAAAACCATGCTACTTGTGAAGTCGACGTCCTTGACGTTGCTGAACTGAGTGCGCAGTGCAGATTCGAGTTCGGTTCGTGTGAACGGGGTCGTCGATGCAGCACCTTCATCCGTGTGCGTCGGTTGGTCGAAACGGATGCTCAGGTCCAGTTTTCGATTCGGTGTGGTGCAGAATCGACTGATGGCCGTCGCGAAATCGGTGTGTGAAATTGTGACGTGAATACGACACCAGCCGGACAGTGACGCCCTTCGCAACGACGGACATCGACCAAACGATTCCATTATGCTGTGGAAGGTCGCCACTGACATCTCATGTGCGCCAAACGCATTGTCAATGTCGCCAAAATCGATTACATCCCCCAGTTCAATGCGCTTCAACCGCATCGGTGGATTCACAGCGATCGCCTTCAACAATCCTTCGCAGAATTGGTTGCCCAGACGAATGTCGCGTAAAGTCGGGAGACTCGGCGTCAACAGACTGGTCAGGTGCTGATCGGGCATGGGATTGTCGACTGGAATGAAATGAAATAATGTTCGCGTCGCCTCAATAAGGCAAATGATGGAGATAGCGATCAGTCAATTGAGCAGTATAAAAAGCACTCACAGACACGCAGCTCATGCATTTTGTTAGAGAACGACAGATTGTGGAACGACGTGGCCAACTGCTCGACCGGAATATTCTTGTAATAATTGACCTCCAATTTACGTGCACGACTGCAGAGCTGCAAAATAAAGCAAAGTCAATCCGTGCGAGCATGAGCTCTGGTTGGCGAGGGCATGATGACAAATTTCAGCGCGCGGACCTCAATCGCTTATGTGTGCGCAAACAGCAACAGTTATTAACCCATTCAGAATCGCAGAAATAATATTTCTGGGGGCTCATGCTCGCGTAGATGCACTTTAAGGGCAAAAGCGCATAAAATTAGTTGCGTTCTCCCGGAACAATTGAACAATGCATTAACTGAGAACTCACAGCCAGTACCCGCAAGACCACACGATCGAACATGACGCAGTTGATGGACAGCTTGCGTTCTTCATCATCCAAGTGAACGAACAATTTTTGTCCATCATCGTCGGTATCACTCCAACGCTCTTTTTGAGACAGATGAGATTGGTCGTTGGACTGGAAATGAAAACGAAATGAGCACGATATCAATGACAATTTCGAAGTCAATTACACAGCTATTATGCATACAATCACGTGCCCTGTCGCTGTCGATATAAACTTCGCGAACATGCATCCACGTCGTGTCAGTGTGCACCTTGTCCCGCCACGCACGACACACGCGACGACACGCCATTTTATCCTTGGTGCTCGGCAGGTGCTTGAAGATTGTGGCCATCGTCACTGTGGCCGTCGGGTCACCATACATCATCGATGGTGGAATCTGTGGGAATAATGGAATGCTATTTTACGTTAATTTCGTGAAGACAAACTTGCTGATCACAACAGGTGAATAACAACAGACTAGTTTCCACCATTTACGCTTCAGAAACCAGATTCAGAATGGCCATGACAATCACGCTATCGCAACCACGAACAAGCGATGCAACTCACCGCACATTGCGACTGTTGCTTTGGGAGGTCAACGTTGGCTCCAATTGGCAACACAGACGGGCACGACATCTTGGCCGACACTTCAGTACAACGAATTGGATGCCCAAAACGCCGGTTAGGGCGGACTTACGTTGAATTCGGAAACCGGAACTATTTCTGGAAAAAGCATTACTTTGTATGTAAATTTTTGCCTTTTCTGGAAATATTTCCGGAGCCCAGAAATGTTTTGGATTTTTTATGCAAATTATTTCCGGTTTCCGGATATAACCTAAGTTCGCCCTTACAGCGATCAAGATGTGTACAGTTGGGCCTTACAACATGGTCGAGACAGGTAGACCCGCGATGGGTCCGCGTCAGCAACACGTGACTTGTTCCAATATGAACTCATAAACAACCGACCACCAAGTCCCTATCATGAATCAACGATCGGATGCAACAAAATGAGTGAAATGAATAACGAAAGTGACGAAACAGCATTATAATCAACGCATAATTTCACATGATAATTGCCGCTTCGGAAAGCGACTAAAGGTGAATTTATGATAATTCATGTGGACGAATGTTTCTCGGATGTAACTCGGAACATGCGTGAGTCGCGCACACGTTCGAGTTTACTGGTAACGTACGAACGACATTCAATGAAATCAGACATGAACACAAGATTGATGAGGTAATGAAGTGGTTGCACCCGTAAAGATAAACTTAATAATGTAACACACATTTGTTTGCGAAAAAATTCACGGACAGAAACAGTGTAACACGAAACAAATGAGCGGCAATCGATAGCGCAACTCTTAAATTTGAATGTAAGTCGTACATCTGCGATTACACATGAAATGGCTTGAGCGACTAACGCTCACCACCTGTGGCAATGGACAATGCATTGGTTGACAGCGAAGAAAAAAACAAAATTGTTGGTGAACTCAAAGTCAGTGACATTGCCGAACTGAGTGCGCAGCGCAGACTCGAGTTCGGTTCGTGTGAACGGGATCGTCGATGGAGCACCTTCATTCGTGTGCGTCGGTTGGTCAAAACCCATAAGCAGGTGCAATTGACGATTTGGTGTGGTGCAGAATCGACTGATGGCCGTCGCAAAATCGGCGTGTGAAATTGTGACGTGAACACAGCCAGACAGAGACGCCTTTCGCAACGACGCACATCGACCAAACGACTCCATCACGTTGTGGAAGGTCGTCGATGACATCACAAACCAACCACGTTCATCTTGAGCGTCGTCGTCGCCGAAATCGATTGCATCCCACAGTCCAATCTGTTCCAATCGCATCGGGGGATTCTCAGCGATCGCCCTCAACAATCCGTTGCAGTGCTGGCGCCAAAGTCGAATGCGACGCAGACTTGGGAGACTCGGCGTCAGCAGACTGGTCAGATGGTGATCGGGCATGGGGTGGCCGTCTGAAATTAATGTTCGCATCGCCTCAGTAAGGCACGAACAGCGACCGGTCAAGTGAGTAAGATCAAGCGAACTCACGGACACGCACGTAATGCAATGTGTTGGGGAACGACAGATTGCGCAACGACGAGGCCAGCTGATCGATCAGGATATTCTTGTAGTAATGAATCTCCAATTTACGCACACGACTGCAGAGCTGTAAAATAAGGCACATCGCAGGTCAGAAAATGCATAAACTTACCGGAGTTTTTCGGTTACAGCCCCCCGCATAGAGCCCAATTAGAGCCCCATTCGGAAAATGTTCCGAATAGAGTCCCTGGGGGTCTATTCTCGATTTTGTTTCGTTCGGGTGCCCAGTTTTGGTCGAAATTTACCGATAAAAAAGGAACAAAACTAGCTATTTTACTTGATAATTCGAACTTTTTGGTCAACCGCCTTTCGCTCGAATAAAATCTGAATAGCGTCAATACCGGGTGTCTATGCATGTGACGAAAAACGCGTTGCAACCAGCAACCAGGTGTGAACCACATTCAAAAAGTATAAAACTTTTACATGGGGCTCTATTCGGACGATGCCCCATGGGAATAAAAATAATTTTCAAAATCCGATTTCCCACCTACTACCAAATAGAGCCCCAGGGACTGCAACCGGATAACTCCGGTAGTTGCGTGCTGCCAGAATACTTGCGTACGAACACTACATTCATTCCGAACTCACAGCCAGTAGACGCATGACAACACGACCGCACATGACGCAGTTGACGGGCAGCTTGCTTTCTTCGTCATCCAAGTGAACAATCAACTTATGACCATCATTGTTGGTGTCACTCCAACGCTGTTTGTGAGATACATGCCATTGGTCGTTGGACTGGAAATGAAAACGAAATAGGCACGATATCAATGACAATTTGGAAGCTATGGTATCATAAATACGACCACGTACCCTGTCGATGTAAACCTCGCGAACACACATCCACGTCGTGTCAGTGTGCACCTTGTCCCGCCAGGCCCGACACACGCAACGACACACCATTTTGTCCTTAGTGCTCGGCAGGTGCTGGAAAATTGTGGCCATCGTCACTGTGGCCGTTGGGTCACCGTACATCATCGATGGTGGAATCTGTGGGAATCATGGAATGCTATTTTACGTTAATTTCGTGCATTAAGACCAATTAGACCTGATCGTTCAGTGGCAACGGACTCCAATTACTGTTGAAAAAGCCAGTCCGGATGGCCAAGACAAACAAGTTTTTGTGAAGGTGGTGGATTAAAGACAATTAAACTGGCTGATCACTGTCGCCCAATGACACCAGATTCCGTTAACACCATTGACTCTTGATAAACTATGGCAATGACAATCACGCTATCGCAACCACGAACAAGCGATGCAACTCACCGCACATTGCGACTGTTGCTTTGGGAGGTCAACGTTGGCTCCAATTGGCAACACAGACGGGCACGACATCTTGGCCAACACTTCGCTACAACGAATTGGATGC
>JASAMV010006551.1:0-11638 GCA_030248065.1 Rhynchonema sp. JSB1_4
CATTATATCATCAGAAACAGAGTGACAACGTGTGGTCACCACAACCAAGGTATACGGCGCTGCCTCCGGCACTTTTTTCCTAGTTTGTTATTTACAAAAGAGCTAATGTTTTATCGGGCTACCGTAACCCGCCGCCTATATCACGCCCCAGTGATTTTGAATTTCTTTTGTCATTCCTGATCATCATGTGCAAAAGTGCATCAATATCGGACAGTTTTGTCCATGATAGACCATCTTGGCGGATCGATTTCGGTGGGTAATCGCCATTTTGGTGAAGTTCGTCAAAACTAATGTTCTTGATCTCGATGCCAACAAACGATATAAGTGAAAAAACCGAGGTCGAAAACCAAAAAAACAATAGCGGCGGGACCGCTTTAAGCATCTTTGGTGAATGAAATAAGTTGTCAATTAGAAATAAAAATCGTCTAATTATCTAGTATTTAGGATGTGCTTTTCGTTTTTCAAAACCCTACACAGCTCATACAATGTTTACCACAACATGCGCAAGGCACCCATTCCCACAGCGCACACACACAAAGCTGAAACATTATCCCCGGCCGGCTGTGTGTTGTCGTTGTGTGTGCGCTGTGCGTGGTCTGAATGGCTGCCTTGCGCATGTTGTGGTAAACATTGTGTGAGCTGTGTAGGGTTTTGAAAAACGAAAAGCACATCCTGAACACTAGATAATTAGACGATTTTTATTTCTATTTGACAACTTATTTCATTCACCACAGATGCTTAAAATTATGCTAGAGTAAAAGGGTGCTTTAAAAAGGCTTGTTTTTTGGAGTGTTTCGTTTATTATTTATCACACATGGCGTTTCGCACAATGCTTTATATCTCGTTTAACATAAAAACGTCTGAGTATAAAACGCTGAATATACCTTCTATTGGATTACCTTGTGTTTCGCACAGGCCTGCCTCAAACTTTTTTCATTTTTTCTCCTCCTGTAAAAATGTGTGGGCTGCGTGAAACATCACAAAGCAACGACTTGAAAATCTATTTCCTAAATCTGGGTTTCTGATACCTAGTCTTCATTTAATGAAAAAATGACTGCAAACAAACGCGGTCAACGATCAATTGCAGAGTCACTTTAAAGGGGGCGCAACATATTATACAACATTTTTAGAGTGCCACACCCCCCCAATATTATTGCAGAAATGGAATTCCCCCACATCTGACGAACAACTTTCACGCTCGCCGAAACAAATGGTTCAAATCAATCTCATACTGTGACTCTAAAGACAATTCCCTGTGTTATAAAATTATACCTTTTGGAACCAGGCGCTTGGCCTAAAACATTTTCTTCTTTCGTTTTTTTTGAGCTGGATTTGGATGCCTGATTTTCAGGTACCCGGCCGACTGCAGCAAATTTAATTTTGTACCTTGCAGACAACATTCGGAATGGAATTCCTAAAAGAAAGCTTCGATGATTGGTGTCATTGTCTTTTCAAACATGTTGCTTCAGACGTCCTCTTGCCATTTCTGTAATAATTGTGGGGTGTGCCACTCCTAAAAATGTTTTATGTCGCGCCCCCTTTAAGTCTAACCACAAGCTCATGAGATATGTTTTCAAAGCTGGCTTGGCCAGATCCAATAATGTTCCGGTTACACATGTCTCGAAAACAAAAGAAAAAGAATGGGCCGAGAGAGATGGTAACAGGTATAGTAAATTTCCAAATTCGCTGCCGCACAGTAAAGTACGC
Organism: Rhynchonema sp. JSB1_4; assembly: GCA_030248065.1. Lineage (NCBI taxonomy): Eukaryota > Metazoa > Nematoda > Chromadorea > Monhysterida > Xyalidae > Rhynchonema > Rhynchonema sp. JSB1_4. The sequence goes on from JASAMV010006551.1 coordinate 1,708, forward strand.
CCCATAGTTAATGTCAGGTTCTAAACCCGAAATTCAACTTGTGAAACATTCGGACAGCCAACACACACGCAGCTTGCCAGCCAGCCAGGCAGCTGCGCGCAATGTTTCAGAACCGCGCATGGTTAGCGTTCGGGTTTAGAACGTGACATTAAGTATGGGGCGTATTTTACTGTGCGGCAACGAATTTGGAAATTTACTATAACAAGTTCCAGCTGGCTGACCTCAATTTGTTGCGTGCTTACGGCTTGTGCTTGTTCAACGCACAAATGTTTTGGGAATCAAAAGGAAATTTGCGCACCTAGGCGGCAGAGAGCGTATTTTTGGCAAACACGTGCGTTTCTCTTCTTTTCGTTCTCGAAATACGTGGAACCGGAACATTATTGGTCTGGGTCAAGACAGCTTCAGAAAAAACAGTCTCATGAGCATTTGGGCGGTCTACCTTTGAAACTGTTCAGTCGCACAGTGATCATATGAGAATCCATTCAAAATTTTTCCTGAATGGTAAAGCACGTCTCGTTGCAGATCACCAGTGTCCTATTTTTTCCAAAACATGTCTTGTCTACTGGTATCATGCATGGTCACTGCGTTCAAACAAATTGGCGGTGACGCACGCGGAAATTTTTGAAAAAAAGAAGGCTGGTAATCTGCAGCGAGACGTGCTTTACCAATCAGGAAAAAATTTGAAAGAATTTTCATGTTGAGTCATTGTGCGACCAATACTGTACAATGAGTATGAACAGTTGGTCGCAATCCCAAAGATGTGGCTACGATGAAGTCCGTGGGTTAGGTCGTTTTTTTTCGTTTCAACAGTTCGGCTTATCACATGTTCAAATGCGGGATTTTATTTTACTTGTTTCATCAAGTTTCGCGAGAATCTGAAGGTCGTCTTGCAGAATCAGGGAGAGTTGTTTCCGAAATTCTCTGGTGGCTGAGGTGGGTGCGCAAAGGACAGGAGGACCGCATAAAGCACTGGTTGGAAAAACCTTTCGCAATGCTTCGCAAAAGGGACAAAAGTGATGTTCCGAAACAATATTCTCAGGCAAATCGTGCGGTGACATCCCTTTAAACCATTTTGGTTACAGTAATCCAACGCTTTAAAGCAGCATACAGCGCCAAACCAAGTCCAAGTCTAAGAATATGCAGTGCAGATGCGATGCAGGAAGGTAGGAAAGGAAAAGAAAGAACAAGAATGGATGGCATGGAGCATTGCACCATTCTTTTTTATTCTTTTTCTTTCTGATTGCCGTATTGTCGGAAATGGCTCGAAATCACGAAATCAAAAATAGAACCCCCATTAATAGAACCCCTACCCCACGCCCACCCCACCCCCTACCAGTGTGCCAGTGTAGTTCCTGGGGGTCCCCCCTTGAGGTACACTAACCGCCCCGACCAAGGTACACTAGTGCACCAGAGATTAGGATCGGGCCGGGTAACCTCGGCTCGGCCCGGCCCGACTGACCAAAACTTTGGCCTCGCCCGGCCCGATCTGAAAGTCCAAAATCGCGGCCCGGCCCGATTTTAGAGTGCCCAGCTAAAAGGAACAAATGGGCAAAAAAGACCTAAATTTCCAAAAATTTTCTTGGGGAACAATTGTTTAGCCGGGGGGGGGGTCGCCCCGAGGCAGTGTAGTTCCTGGGGGGAGGGGGGGGGGGGCCCCCCCCCCCTCGGGTACGTCTGTTCCCCCTCCGAGGTACGCCTGCCGCCTGCCCCACTGTTCCCCCTCCGGGTACGTCTGCTCCCCAAATTTTTTCCAAAATTGGGAAAATTTAGCCATAAAATAGGATTTTTTAGGCAAAAAATTGGTAAAATTTACGTTAAACCTCAAAAAACACGCCGAAATACCCTTTTTATAGGGGATTTTTCACAAAAGAAGGCAAAAATAGTCCAATTTTTCGACCTCAAAAAATGACTTTTTTCCGTCCCCCCCCCCCCCCCAAATTGGGACTTCCCCCCCCCCCCCCCCCAGGTAGGTACGTCTGTTCCCCCTCCGAAAATAGTGGAGGGTACGTCTGTTCCCCCTCCGGACCAGGAACTACACTGCCCCGAGGTACAGTAGGTACCGTAAAAACCTAAATACAGCCCCCCCTCCTGGAATAGAGCCCCCCGTAATGCAGCCCCCAAACAGGGGTCAGTGAATTAATAGAACCCCCGGAACAGAGCCCCCCCTAAGTAGGTACCGTATTGTCGGAAATAGAACCCCCCCATTAATTGACCCCCCCCCCATTAATTGAACCCCCCTAAATGGCTCGAAATCAAAATAGAACCCCCCCATAATTTAACCCCCCCCATAAGAGAACCCCACCCCCAACCTTCACCGTACCACAGATTAGTGGTATGGTAGGGCTGTGTCGTTGTGTCAAACGTTGTTTAAGCTTGCGTACACAACAGAACACAGCTTTTTAAGCATAATTGCCGCTGTTGAAGTTAGAAAATACCGAAAACAAGCCATTTTTATGGGCATTATTAACAATGATTTTTTTCGTCGGAGGGCCAAATGAAAAATATCACCCCCCCCCCCCACAATAAGGGACCCCCCCCCATAAATGGAACCCCCCAAAATGACCCCAGTGAAAAAATAGACCCCCCGGGTTCTATTTCCGACAATACGGTAACATCCCCTACACAGTAGCAATGGTGTAGCTGGGGGGGGAGTGGGGGGTCCCCCCCCTAGAGGTACAGTAGGTAGGTTGCCGCCCCTCGCCTGGTACAGTAGGTAGGTTGCCGCCCCTCCCCTGGTACAGTAGGTAGGTTGCCGCCCAGTGTTGGAGGTACTCTGGAGGGGGGGATACCTACCTGTACCGCGCTCGGAGAGGGGGGGATACCTACTGTACCAGAGCCGATGGCCTGGGGGGGGGTTATGTACCTAGGGGGGGTTTGGGGGGGGCTAGGTTTTGGGTGAAAATTTTTTAAAATGTGTTTATTATGTGTGGAATCAGTGTAGTTCCTGGGGGGGGAGGGGGGGCCCCCCTAAGGTACACTAACCGCCGCGACCAAGGTACACTAGTACACTAACCGCCGCGTCAGGTACACTAACCGCCTCAACTTTTGCCTAAAATGGCCATTTTTAGGCCTAAAATGGGCATTTTTAGGCCTAAAATGTGTGATTTTTAGGTCAATGTTCTCAAAAGTCGCCAAAATACCCTTGTTGTGAAGAATTTTTTCCAAAAAGGGGTAAAAATAGGTCAAATTTTCTACCTCAAAAAGTGACTTTTTCCTGATTTTGGGTCTTCCCCCCCGTCCCCCCCCTCCCCAGGGAGGTACACTACCCGCCTCCCGGAAAAAAGGGGTAGGTACACTAACCGCCGCGCCGGACCAGGAACTACACTGTGTGGAATCGTGTGAAAACGTTGTGTTTGCGCGCGTAGCGCGCGAATTTGGGGTAATTTGAGGTAAAAACCACTGATTTTACACTAATTTTGGCCATTTTGGTCAAAAATTGGCACCTTTGGGGCAAAATCGGGGGGATACCTACTGTACCGGGGGTGAAAATGGGGGGGGGGACTTTCTGTACCATGCCAAATACCGGGGGGGATTCAACTACTGTATCCGGGTGTTTTATTAAGTTCACTCACCCCTTTTTGGGGGCTGATGGGGGAGCTCTATTGCGGGGGGCTGTATTTAGGTTTTTACGGTACCTACTGTACCTCGGGCACGTGTACATTCTTTTCCTCGCTTAGAAAGGGGGACAGAACGTCCCCTCCACTATTTTAGGAGAGGGACAGACGTACCTACCTGGGGGGGGGGGGGGGGGAAGTCCCAATTTGGGGGGGGGGGACGGAAAAAAAGTTACTTTTTTAGGTTAAAAAATTGACTATTTTTGCCTTCTTTGTGAAAAATCCTTGTAAAAGGGGTTTTTTGGCGTTTTTTTGGGAGGTTTCACCTAAAGCTTACCTATTTTTGGCCTAAAATTGCCTATTTTTAGGCCTAAATTTGCCCATTTTAGGAAAAAATTTGGGGAGCAGACATAGCTCGGAGGAGGGAACAGTGGGGCAGGCGGCAGGGCGTACCTCGGAGGGGGAACAGACTTACCCGAGGGGGGGGGGGGGGTCCCCCCTCCCCCCCCCCCCCCAGGAACTACACTGCCTAGGGGCGCACCTGCTATACGATTGTTCACCCAAGAAAATTTTTGGAAAATTAGGTCTTTATTTGCCCATTTGTTCCTTTTAGCTGGGCACATCTAAAATCGGGCTGGGCCGCGAAATTTTGGAATTTTCAGATGGGGCGGGGCGAGGCCAAAGTTTTGGTCAGTCGGGCCGGGCCGAGCCGAGGTGGTACCGGCCAGATCCTAAGCTCTGCTGGTGCACTAGTGTACGTTGACGTCGGGGCGGTTAGTGTACCTCAAGGGGGACCCCCAGGGTAACTACACTGGCACACTGGGTGGGGGTGGGGGTGGGCGTGGGGTCAGGGTTCTTATAAAGGCTCTCTCATTTGATTTCGAGCCATTTCCGACAAATTTAGAAATTTAGAAGAAAAAAGATAAAAAAGAATGGTGCAATGCTTCATGTCATCCCCATTCTTGTCTCTCCTTTTTTTTCTTTCCTACCTTCCTGCATCGCATCTGCACTGTATACTCTTAGACTTGGAGTTGGTTTAGCATTGTGTATGCTGTTTTAAAGCGTTGGATTATCTGTAACCAAAATGGTTTGAAGGGATGTCACCGCACGATTTGCTGAAGAATATTGTTTCGGAACATCACTTTTGTCCCTTTTGCGAAGCATTGCGAAAGGTTTTTCCAACCAGTGCTTTATGCGGTCCTCCTGTCCTTTGCGCACCCACCTCAGCCACCAGAGAATTTCGGAAACAACTCTCCCTGATTCTGCAAGACGACCTTCAGATTCTCGCGAAACTTGATGAAACAAGTAAAATAAAATCCCGCATTTGAACATGTGATAAGCCGAACTGTTGAAACGAAAAAAAACGACCTAACCCACGGACTTCATCGTAGCCACATCTTTGGGATTGCGACCAACTGTTCATACTCATTGTACAGTATTGGTCGCACAATGACTCAACATGAAAATTCTTTCAAATTTTTTCCTGATCGGGAAAGCACGTCTCGCTGCAGATTACCAGCCTTCTTTTTTTCAAAAATTTCTTGGGGAACAATGGTGAGCAGGGGGGGTCGCCCCGAGGCAGTGTAGTTCCTGGGGGGGGGGGGAGGGGGACCCCCCCCCGGGTACGTCTGTTCCCCCTCCGAGGTACGCCTGGCCGCCTGCCCCACTGTTCCTCTTTCCGGGTACGTCTGCTCCCCCAAATTTTTTGCAGAAAATGTGCAAATTTAGGCCTAAAATATGCAATTTTAGGCCAAAAATGAATGTAAATTTAGGTGAAACCTCCAAAAAAACGCCAAAATACCCTTTTTATAGGGGATTTTTCACAAAAGAAGGCAAAAATAGTCCAATTTTTCGACCTCAAAAAATGACTTTTTTCCGTCCCCCCCCCCAAATTGGGACTTCCCCCCCCTTCCCCCCCAGTTAGGTGGGACGTCAACAGTGTTCCCCCTCCGAAATAGTGGAGGGTACGTCTGTTCCCCCTCCGGACCAGGAACTTGGGGGGTAGCCCTGCCCCCAAGTACAGTAGGTATCACCTCGCCCCCCGGTGTCTCCTCGCCCCCAGGGGCGGAAAGAACCCCCTCGCCTGGTACAGTAGGTATCCCCCCGGTATTTGGCATGGTACAGTAGGTATCCCCCCCCGATTTTCACCCCGGTACAGTAGGTATCCCCCCGATTTTGCCCCAAAGGTGCCAATTTTTGACCAAAATGGCCAAAATTAGTGTAAAATCAGTGGTTTTTACCTCAAATTACCCCAAATTCGCGCGCTACGCGCGCAAACACAACGTTTTCACACGATTCCACACAGTGTAGTTCCTGGTCCGGCGCGGCGGTTAGTGTACCTACCCCTTTTTTCCGTGAGGCGGTTAGTGTACCTCCCTGGGGAGGGGGGGAAGGGGGGGAAGACCCAAAATCAGGAAAAAGTCACTTTTTGAGGTAGAAAATTTGACCTATTTTTACCCCTTTTTGGAAAAAATTCTTCACAACAAGGGTATTTTGGCGACTTTTGAGAACATTGACCTAAAAATCACACATTTTAGGCCTAAAAATGCCCATTTTAGGCCTAAAAATGGCCATTTTAGGCAAAAGTTGAGGCGGTTAGTGTACCTGACGCGGCGGTTAGTGTACTAGTGTACCTTGGTCGCGGCGGTTAGTGTACCTTAGGGGGGCCCCCCCTCCCCCCCCAGGAACTACACTGATTCCACACATAATAAACACATTTTAAAAAATTTTCACCCCAAAACCTAGCCCCCCCCCCAAACCCCCCCTAGGTACATAACCCCCCCCCCAGGCCATCGGCTCTGGTACAGTAGGTATCCCCCCCTCTCCGAGCGCGGTACAGGTAGGTATCCCCCCCTCCAGAGTACCTCCAACACTGGGCGGCAACCTACCTACTGTACCAGGGGAGGGGCGGCAACCTACCTACTGTACCAGGCGAGGGGCGGCAACCTACCTACTGTACCGAGGGGGGGACCCCCCACCCCCCCAGCTACACCATTGCTACTGTGTAGGGGATGTTACCGTATTGTCGGAAATAGAACCCGGGGGGTCTATTTTTCACTGGGGTCATTTTGGGGGGTTCAATTTATGGGGGGGGGGGGGTCAATTATTGGGGGGGGGGTTATATTTTTCATTTGGGCCTCCGACGAAAAAAATCATTGTTAATGATGCCCATAAAAATGGCGTGATGTCGGTATTTTCTAACATCAACAGCGGCAATTAAGCTCAAAAAGCTGTGTTCTGTTGTGTACGCAAACTTAAACAACGTTTGACACAACGACACAGCCCTACCATACCACTAATCTGTGGTACGGTGAAGGTTGGGGGTGGGGTTCTATTAATGGGGGGGGGGGTGAATTAATGGGGGGGTTCTATTTTTGATTTCGAGCCATTTAGGGGGGTTCAATTAATGGGGGGGGGTCAATTAATGGGGGGGTTCTATTTCCGACAATACGGTACCTACTTAGGGGGGGCTCTGTTCCGGGGGTTCTATTAATTCACTGACCCCTTTTTGGGGGCTGTATTACGGGGGAGCTCTATTCCGGGGGGCTGTATTTAGGTTTTTACGGTACCGACGGGACCTCTGGGACAGGAGTTCCTGGTCCGGAGGGAATACACGTACTTCTATGCATTTTCGGAGGGGGAACAGACGTACCTACCTGGGGGGAGGGGGAACTCTCTTATTGGGGGGACGAAAGTTATTTTTGAGCGCCCAAAAATCTCACGATTTTTGCCTTCTTTTTGCGGAAATCCCCCTATAAAAAGGGTATTTTGGTGTTTTTTTGGAGGTTTCACCTAAAGTTTACCTATTTTTGGCCCAAAAATGCCTATTTTAGGCCTAAATTTGCCCATTTTAGGAAAAAAAATTTGGGGAGCAGGTGTACCCGGAGGGGCAGCAGGGGGCCAGGCGCGTACCTCGGGAGGGGGAGCACGGAAGATCCCTGAGGGGTCCCCCCCCCTCCCCCCCCCCCAGGAACTACACCGCCTCGGGCCGAGACCCCCGCCCCCCACCATCGCTCCCAAAGAAAATTTTTGGAAATTTAGGTCTTTTTGCCCATTTGTTCCTTTTAGCGGCACTCCTAGTGGGTGCGATTTTGGACTTTCAGATGGGGCTGCGGTAGCTCACCCGGGCTGGAGTGCAATGGCACGACTGCCTATTAATCTCTGGCCTAACTAGTGTACCTTGGTCGGGGCCTAGTGTACCTCAAGGGGGGTCTAGGACGGACACTGGCAACACTGGTAGGGGTGGGGTGAAAATTTACGGGGTTCTATTTTGATTTCGGCCACTCCAGCTCATTTTGACAATACGGCAATCAGAAAGAAAAAAGAATAAAAAGAATGGTGCATGTTTTATGCGATCCATTCTTGTTCTTCTCTTTTCCTTTCCTACCTTCCTGCATCGCATGCACCTGTATTCTCAGACTTGGACTTGGTTTGGCGCCCCACGCCGCTTTAAAGCGTTGGATTACTGTAACTAACCAAAAATGGTTTAAAGGGATCACCGTACTCGCCGAGAGCATCGTTTTGGTATCACTTTCGCTCCTTTTTGCCAGCATTGCGCAAAGGTTCCAACCAGCGCCTCTCACCGCGGTCCTCCCGCCCTCCCGCACCACGATGAGAAATTTCAGTTTTCCTCACTGGAGACCACCTTCCATATTGTGAAATGATGAAACAAGTAAAATAAAATCCCGCATTGAAGGTGATAAGCCGAACTGTTGAAACGAAAAAAACGACTGTAATTCGTAGCCACATCTTCCAATTGCGACCAACTGTTCATAATTATTGTACAGTATTGGTTGTATTTCAACATGAAAATCTTTCAAATTTTTTCCGATTGGTAAAGCACGTCTCGCTGCAGATTACCAGCCTTCTTTTTCTCAAAAATTTCCGCGTGTGTTACTGTGATTGTTTTGAATGCATGTAGTCATTATTACTATACAAGGAGGATTTGAAAAATAGGACACTGGTGATCTGCAACGAGACGCGCTTTACCATTCAGGAAAAATTTTGAATGGATTCTCATATGATCACCGTGCGACTGAACAGTTTCAAGAAACTGTCTGAAATGCTCATGAGACTGTTTTTCTGAACTGTCTCGACCCAGACCAATAATGTTCCGGTTCCACGTATTTCGAGAACGAAGAAGAAATGTGTGTTTGCGCAAAATACCGCTCCGCGGCTAGGTGCGCAACTCCTTTTGATTTGAAAAACATTGGCGATCGGACAGAGCACAAGCCGAGCACGAAATAATCAGCTCAGCCAGCTGAAACTTGCGAGAAGAAATTTCAAATTTCGCCGACAGTAAAATACGCCCCATGTTTACGTTTGAAACCCGAACGCATGTGCGGTTTTGAACATTTGCGCGCTACTTGCTGGCAAGCTGCGTGCGCGCTCGCTGTCCGACTTCACAAGTTGAGTTTCGGGTTTAGAACCTGACATTAACTATGGGGCGACCGACCGCGGGACGAATTTGGAAATTTACTATACCTGTCACCATCTCTCGCTCATTCTTTCTTTTGTTTTCGAAGAAACGTGCCCGGAACATTATTGGATCCGCCGAGCCCAGCTTTGAAAACATATCTCATGAGCTTGCGGACGCTCAAGGGCGCGAGAACATTTTTAGGAGTGACCCCACAATTAATCACAGAAATGGCAAGAGGGAACTCAAGAAGCAGCCGAATCGAAAAGACAATGACACCAATCATCGAAGCTTTCTTTTATTAGGAATTCCATTCCGACGGTCCAAGGAGGAAAGTGTACTGTAGTCGGCCGGGACCCTGAAAATCAGGCATCCAAATCCAACTCAAATAAAGAAGAAAATGTTTAGGCCAAGCGCCGGTTTCAAAAGGATAATTTTATAACACAGGGATTGTCTTTAGAGTCACAGTATGAGATTGATTTGAACCATTTGTTTTGGCGAGCGTGAAAGTTGTTCGTTGATGTGGGGAATTCCCGGGAATAAATATTGGGGGGGGTGTGGCACCAAAACTGTTTATAATATGTTGCGCCCCAAAGCGAGCTCTGCATCTCTATTGTTACTGTGTTCTAGTTGATTTTTCATTAAATGAAGAACTAGGTAATCAGAAACCCAGATTTAGGAAAGTGGAATTTTCAAGCTCGTCGTGCGCCCCCCCCCGAGGTTTCACGCAGCCCACACATTTTTACAGGAGGAGAAAAAATGAAATCTCTTGAGGCAGGCCTAGGCGAAACACAAGGGTCACCCAATATTTAATATTTGTATAATATTTTTATACCAGATTTTTTATGTTAAACTTGACATTTTACATTGTGCGAAACGCCATGTGTGATAAAACACTAATAAACGAAACACTCCCAAAAAAACAAGCCTTTTTAAAGCACCCTTTTTACTAGCATAATTT
>JASAMV010006552.1:0-18509 GCA_030248065.1 Rhynchonema sp. JSB1_4
TGCTTTATTTTCATTACCTGGAATCGGCATGTTTGATTGCAATGCCTGGAATCGGCTTGCTTTATTTTCATTACCTGGAATCGGCATGTTTGATTGCAATGCCTGGAATCGGCTTGCTTTATTTGCATTACCTGGAATCGGCATGTTTGATTGCAACGCCTGAAATCGGCTTGCTTTATTTGCATCGCCTGGAGTCGGCATGTTTGATTGCAATGCCTGGAATCGGCTTGCTTTATTTTCATTACCTGGAATCGGCATGTTTGATTGCAATGCCTGGAATCGGCTTGCTTTATTTGCATTACCTGGAATCGGCATGTTTGATTGCAACGCCTGAAATCGGCTTGCTTTATTTGCATCGCCTGGAGTCGGCATGTTTGATTGCAATGCCTGGAATCGGCTTGCTTTATTTGCATTACCTGGAATCGGCATGTTTTATTGCAATGCCTGGAATCGGCTTGCTTTATTTGCATTACCTGGAATCGGCATGTTTGATTGCAACGCCTGGAATCGGCTTGCTTTATTTGCATCACCTGGAATCGGCATGTTTGAATGCAATGCCTGGAATCGGCTTGCTTTATTTGCATTACCTGGAATCGGTGTGCTTGCCTGCAAAGCCTGGAATCGGCTTGCTCTATTCACAGCACCAGAATTGAGTGTGCGATTTTGTGTTGTATAGTTATTGGTGGCAGCTGCTGTTGGTGATGTATTTCGTACTATTTGAGTTGAATTGGTATTATCAGGAGCCAGGAATTGGCCCTGAGCTAACTGCCTGGAGCTGCCACCGGAACAGATCCTTGACCGATCTGTAAATCGCTTCGTTTTCTTTGCACGTCTTCGAAATCGTTTGTTTGATTGACCAAATGGATGCTGTTTGACTTCACATTGCGATGCGGAACGCACATTGACTGTGGTTGCATGTCCTGGCACGGAGTGCGGGTGCAATTGCAAAGCTGGAATACCAGAGAATGTGTATGGTCCTTGAAACACTTGCAGAGGGTACATGAAGCAAAACGGTATCATGTAGAATGTCCATGAAATCAATGGATATGAGAACAACGTAGTAACCGGTGATGAGCAAAAGGTCAGGGGCGTATAACGATGATAGCCAGTCATTGTCATAACACGCGTTTGGGCACGTAAGTGTGTAGTGCCAAGGTATTGCACACCAGTATCAAACACACAGTGAGGGTGCGTGCTGCACTGCTGGTGTGCACAGAAAGCAAGTATTTTTTTTCTCCCCACACCGGGTGCGGTCCAGTGCCTTGCTCGTGTGTTGTAGCGGCACTGCTCGGCTCGTGCTCCTGTGTTGAGAGGTGCCCGCTCGTTTGACTGCCTGTCCACGAGAGACGCAATGTCGTGAGCAGCACACCGCACGTGGCACAAGTTGAATTTGAATTTTATTAATTTTAGAACGAAATCGTTGATGGATTGCGCTCCCGATTTTGGAAAACAGAAAGATAATTTTTTGCTCTCGAATGATACCACTTTCACGAGAAATGAAGCAGTTTGAATGAGTTTATCAACAAATGTTCTCTTAATGCGGTCGCTGCAGCAGAGAGGCAAAAAATCGGGAGAGAGAAAAAAACATATGTGATATGACAAAACACTTGTGAACCTATTACTGTCGCGAGACTTCGTACTTAGCGCATATGCTTTTTTACGCTAAGCACGAACTGGCCAACGCATTGAGAATACGGTGTGACAGAAAAACGCGATAGAAAAACCGATATAAAAAACAGTGTCAAAGTGTCTGTCACATGCTTAATGTTAATTTCAGATAGAACACTAATTCAATGATGGAAGAACGTCGAAAACAAGAATTACGATAACATACCTATAAATTCTGTAGCGTGCTCAAGGATCCTAAGGTTGTTGCTGTTTTTCTATTTGCGGGTGGGTACACAACCGAACGTCAACTAGAGCTACTGGTAGACAATATTTTTAGCTATGCATTTGTTTGCGAATTCGCTGAAAAGTTCCATTTTCGCTCGTTTTCCTGGTTTTGCAGACGGACAATCGTTTCGATCGTGTGCATAGAATCTTGCAAATGTTACCAAGGCTGTGTGATAACGCATACCGCGGCTTTTATGATCCATTGACATCTTCAAATGAGAAAGAATTGGCAGACTTATTGAAGCACTGCTTGTGACACTTTGACACTGTACATTCAGAATGGTGATGGGATCCATTCACATGGTGATTTAGATAATCTTGACATTGTTCGGGTGATGTTGATTTTGACATTGTTTGTTCTTGTAATGAAAAAGATATATGGCTGAGCCGTACTATTACTACTGAGCAAATTGGGCATTTTTTTGGGGACTGTAGATATTAACGTGTCGCCTTATTACCGTGGACTTTATTCTATTCGCGACCTTCAGCGGGCCGATCGAAAGATCAACCCGAACTCAGGAAACGTTATTGCCATTGATTGTACCGCGAGGCACGAAAGTTTTTTCATTATTTTTGCTTGACACGTCAAATGTTTCGTACTTTATCGATGCGCATGGTTCCTCTCCTAACGAATATAGCCCTGAATTAAATGATTTCGTGTCGCGATATTCCGCAAGCGTGAAACAGATGAAAAATGTCTTTTTAACTGAAAACTCTGGACTGTTTGTTATTGTTGTGTGTGGACTTTTGTTTCGTGGGCGGAGGTTTGCTGACATAAATGGGCTGTTTGGTCGGTCTTTTACTAAAAATCTGGCTATTTGTGCCCAGATGTTCACAAAACTTGTATCATTTATCTCCGCTCACCCTGCGCTGTTTAGTGAGGGAACAGGAATAAAATGTATGAAAATACATTTCCGTTTACCACCATTCCTTTGAGGTGTTTCATTCTGGGACGTACCTTCTCAAGAAAGACGTCATTAGCCTTTCGTATATTAAATGAGTTTAATGGCAACCGTTTCCCACACGTGGACAGGATATATTTATTCTATCAATCAAATCAGCCAATATACAATACACTCAGGAAAGGGTACGGTACCGACGTGATCCGGATGCATAAAGGTCTTCCGGGTGCAGACTTCAAGCTGGAACCCGCTGACAATGGGTCAACCTAGACCATCTTTGACGACTTGCTGCTGTCGGAAAGAGTCCATCACCCAAGAACAGAAGCTGAACACCCTGAATAAGCTAATGCTCGTTGACTCGCACCACATGGGACCGATGGGAGTAGTACTGTCATGCAGAAAGTGCCAACAATGGTCATTTTTGCATGACAGGTTTGGGGGATGGCTGCGATGTTGCCTGAATGATCAAGGTGGGCGGGTTGCACCGATAATGTTTCATGCCTGATTCAGCAAGGTGGGCGAGTGCTGATTCAGCAAGGGGACATTTGTGTATTGTTATAATGTTTCGCGCCTGATATAGCAAGGAGCATACAAAGTAAACAAATTATAATTCTGCAGGTGGACTTTTGGTCCTTTTTTTATTTTTTCGTGTAAATTGAATAAAAATTATAATTTTGTTCCACAAATTGGGAAATTATCCATGAATCAAAGAAAGACACAGAGGGTTGGTTTGACATGAGACATAAACAGAGCCAGTCATTTTGTTGACCTGCCAACCACACAGAAAAAATTGAAAAACAGTTTTTGCACACAGAATCCCATGGGCTTTTATTCATATCGATCAATTCTCCACATGCTCTACACGAATAATTTTTTTGTATTTTTGTTTCAAGTTTTGTCACTTTAGAATAACAAGAGGAACACAATAGTGAGAATTCTGAATATGGACCCAATATGTATAACCGACGGAAAGTTGTGGGATGAAAGCATTTGGTTAGTGATTTGCATAGAGCACAAGGTTTCTGCCCGCCATAATGTTTCATGGCATTTTCAAATTCTTGTTTCGACAAGGACAGAATTTCACTGTGCTTCGAAATTGGTTCCATATTTTGGAACAGGAAAAGGTTCACCGCGGTGCTGATAGGATTGGAAAGTTTTGTGGCTGACCAAATACTTGTTCGGCGTCACGACGCAAACACGATGAATGAATAAATTATAGTACTGTTCGTAAGTGGCTGATTTGTGGAACATGTCACTTTCTGGGGACCATTCAACCACTTTTTTCAGCCACACTTTGTCGTTGCCAGATATCCAGATGTGGTACACGTACAAACACGGCATGCATATCGCTTTTTCGACGTCTCCTTTTTTGTCACGACCACAAATCTTGCACGTTTGTGTGGTACCGGACAACAGAATGTCGATCATGTCTTCAACTGTGTGGAAACATGCTTGACAAAGCAAAGTTTTAGGTCTGTTTGGGTAACAGCATTTTCTAGCTGTGTGGAACTTGGATACGTAAACTAGTTTCAGACATCCTGCGCAAGGTTTACGACCACCGTATCGACCAACGGCCAAATAGAACCGTTCAATGTCATCGTTGCACCAAGACAAATTATACACATCTGGGAACGTGTCTGAGATCTCAGCAATCGCTTGTTCCAGCGAGCTCATATCGCAAGAATCAGCCAATACAAACACCAGGAAAGGACGACCGACGGATCCGGAGCAAAAGTCTCCGGCAGACTCAAGCAACCCGCGACAAGGTCAACCTAGACCATCTACACGCGCTTCGGAAAACCATCGCCAGACAAAGCGAACACCCTGAAAAGCAAGCTCGGACTCGCACCACAGGGACCGAGGGAAACTTCAGCAGAAAGCCAACAAGTCATTTGCAGACATTTAGGGGGAGGCTGCGATGTGCCTGAATGATAGAGGGGGCGGTTGCACCGATAAGTTCATGCCTGATTCAGCAAGGTGAGCAATACTGATTCAGCAATCGGCCACATTTGTGTGTTATAATGTTTCGCGCCTGATTTAGCAAGGAGCATACAAAGTGTTCCAAAGTAAACAAATTATAATTCTGCAGGTGGACCTTTGGTCCTTTTTTTATTGTTTCGTGTTTTTGTAACCTGAATGAAAATTATAATTTTTTTTCCACAAATTGGGAAATTATCCATGAATCAAAGAAAGACACAGAGGGTTGGTTTGACATGAGACATAAACAGAGCCAGTCATTTTGTTGACCTGCCAACCACACAGAAAAAATTGAAAAACAGTTTTTGCACACAGAATCCCATGGACTTTTATTCATATCGATCAATTCTCCACATGCTCTACACGAATAATTTTTTTGTATTTTTGTTTCAAGTTTTGTCACTTTAGAATAACAAGAGGAACACAATAGTGAGAATTCTGAATATGGACCCAATATGTATAACCGACGGAAAGTTGTGGGATGAAAGCATTTGGTTAGCGATTTGCATAGAGCACAAGGTTTCTGCCCGCCATAATGTTTCATGGCATTTTCAAACTCTTGTTTCGACAAGGACAGAATTTCACTGTGCTTCGAAATTGGTTCCATATTTTGGAACAGGAAAAGGTTCACCGCGGTGCTGATAGGATTGGAAAGTTTTGTGGCTGACCAAATACTTGTTCGGCGTCACGACGCAAACACGATGAATGAATAAATTATAGTACTGTTTGTAAGTGGCTGATTTGTGGAACATGTCACTTTCTGGGGACCATTCAACCGCTTTTTTCAGCCACACTTTGTCGTTGCCAGATATCCAGATGTGGTACACGTACAAACACGGCATGCATATCGCTTTTTCGACGTCTCCTTTTTTGTCACGACCACAAATCTTGCACGTTTGTGTGGTACCGGACAACAGAATGTCGATCATGTCTTCAACTGTGTGGAAACATGCTTGACAAAGCAATGTTTTTGGTCTGTTTGGGTAACAGCATTTTCTGGCTGTGTGGAACTTGGATACGTAAACTAGTTTCAGACATCTTGCACAAGGTTTACGACCACCGTATCGACCAACGGCCAAATAGAACCGTTCAATTTCATCGTTGCACCAAGACAAATCATACGCATCTGGGAACGTGTCTGAGATTTCAGCAATCGCTTGTTCCAGCGAGCTCATATCGCAAGAATCGGCCATTTTGAGCGCGGAATTTTGTTAGGTTGTTGGGAATTCCGCAGGTGGGGCTAAATAGTGCCCTCTTTTTGTGATTTTGTGGTTTTATTTATTTTTTTGTTATTTTCCGGTTAACTTGAGAATGGTAAGTTACAGGTTATTCATGATGTGTGTGATTGCCATGTCATTGGAATAGCATGTTTCACATTGAGAAATGTACACAGTCCAAAATTCTTGGTCATCACTCAACCTGGCGGACCGGTTCTCAGTGGCGCGTGCACACGAGAAACACACGTGCATGGTCCACATGTTTTGCCGATTTCGCGACAACTGGGATTCACTGAGGGTGTACCCACTCAAATTGGATTCCCAATCATTTTTTTCGCTGTTTGTGTTTTCCCGTTTGTCTGACTTTTTCATTTATTTGGCGACAAAACTCAACACATCGAGTGCACAGCGTCACACTCGTTGAATAAGTGCCCGAATTATTGAATTGAATCGTTTCACGATTGAGATTTAATTCCATGCACTGGTCACAAGTGGCGAAATGGTAACAAAAGACAGCCGCGGGTTGTACAAATGACTTGGATTTGGGATATTTTGTTGATTTTGGGAATTTCTGTTTATCTGTTTGGTCCATTTTGTCTTCGTTTTTCGCGGGCTTCAAATCTGACTCGTCCGACACAGTGTTTGATTGATCCATGTCTTCTCGCCGACGTTTCACTGGACTTTGGTTCGGTGTGTCGGATTCCTGTCGGTGACGTTTCATACCACCAGTTGACTCCATTTCAATCACTTTTTTTGTGTTTTACAACGAGCGCGTCTAGATTTATTGAGCGTTTTGGTTAGTTTCTGTTTATGCCGTTGGGCAGGGATTGAGCTTCGGCAGTGCCCATTTTTTGTTTTTTTTGTATTTTTTGTTGGGCTATATTGATCAGACTAGAAACAGCAAGTTGCAAGCTGACATTTCACATTTTTGTGGAAACATGAGTTACATAAATAAATGGCGACCAACGTGGTACGTGTATCCGGATTAATCAATGTATTGTTGTCAATAAGCAATTCACTGCACGATTCACATAAAGTCATAATATATTGATTACATTGATTTACAGATAGCAAGAAATGATCAATATTGTGGCCGGGTGAGGAGGGTGGATCAGGGACTTTGTTTTCTTCTAGTTTACCGCGGAAAACATAGCGTTCTTTAGAGGCAAAGTTTGCTTTTATGGTGCGTTTTTTGTCCAGTTCACAGAAATGGAAAGGTACAAGATATTGTTTTAGTCCGGGAAAGAACTGACACCCAAGATTCCGACTTTTCTTGACGCAAAGTGGGCAAACACACAGAATGTAAAAAAAGCCAGATTTTGGCTTTATGAACGATCTTTCACGATTTTCCATGCTGATGTTTCACGGATGGTTATCCGTTGGGGAACATTTTGTTCATAATTTGTTTTTTTTTCTTGCTCTGTGACCGGAATGTTTTTCCCATAAGTTCAGTTGGTTGAAAACACGCAAGAGAGGTAGCGCTCGTATCCAAACAAATGTGACATGGGTGCCACATGATCCATCATTCTGGCCGCTTGATTTTCGGAAAGCGATTATTTCGAATTCTCAATATGTTGGGGAACAACAAATCTAAAATGAACATTTCATTTGATGTCTTTACAAGGTCGGCCCAGATCAAATGAGGTTTCGAGCTGTATATTATGTACATAGCACACCAGTGCAAAACCGAAAGCGCTTCCTGGTGTTGGTTTTGCACCACCATGTTTGCAATTATATTGGCCGCAAATAGGATAAATGTTGCGAAAGCCCCCCAATCGAATTTCTTGAGCATGGTCTCACCGAACCGATTGAACAACTCTGGGGTCCATACAGAAATTTTTGAGACCAGGAATGCTAAATCTGACTGCACTTCAGGTGAAGTGAGAGAGACGAGATTTCTTGCGGCGAATGCGAACTCATCGTCAGCAAATGAGGGTGCCAAGGCCCAGTTTATATTTTTAGACTTCAGGTGATCGGTGGTAACGCGGAATAAGACGGAATAAAGAGGGTACACTTCAATCATTGTCCGTACATATTGACAAAGAAATGCCAGCCGCCCTTGGCTTCTAGTTTATGCCAACATTTCGTGCACGTGACCCAGTACAGAAATTCGCACGTCATCGGTGCATCATCGAGGTTACTGTATGCGAATTTAGCACTCAAAGCGTACAAAGCGATAAGATGCACGAAATCGAAATCTACTTTCATGTAATCGATAGCAACGGTTTGAAAGTCTGAAAATGTCAGACCGTGGATCATCTCGTCAAACTCCTTGTTATAATCTTTCAAGAAAATATCGGTGGCATGGCGCATTGCCAACATCACAGGTGTGGCATTGGTTGGTAGCACTGGGGCATCGTGCCAAGTTATGTGTTTGCTGCACAGATATCGCATCACACAATCGTACGCTAAAACTAAGAGGTGGTGTGCATCATAAAACTGGGATGCAAAATAAGGCTGCATGATGTGAATGAGAGAACACACCCACACCCAGACACAAAGTTTGAATAATGATTTATGTGTCTGGTGTGGCCTGAATAAAGCCACCTGTTGTTTCGTTCGTCTTGTTTGTGCACAACTGGGGATCGGCTTATTTTTGGTGAGATTTGCAGCTTTCTTGCAGAAAATTCTTCGAAATGGAGGCCGAATTGCGACGCGAAAATATGCGATTGAAGCTGCAAATGAGAACGCGGAACAAAGCCTACCAAATGCGCACGCGCCGATTGGAAGGAAAAATTGCAGCATTGAAATTGAAGAATAAAATTTTGATGAAGAAAAGTGAGCGAAATGCGAGCGTGAATGAATAATTCTCGGATTGAAAAATTTCTTCTCACAGGAGGCCGCGCCAACTATACATTCGGCACGTATGAATGGTCGGCAGTCACCGATGAGCGTGTAAATGCTGATGGTGAGATCGAATATCTGCTAGAGTTCAATCCGGTTTGGGTAGGTAATTTTAAGCACCCAAGAATTTTTTGCTTGGTGAGAGAAGTTTGTTCGGTTGGGCGGCGCAACAGGTAAATGAGTATGGCATCAAAATAATGCACGGTCACTTCTGTGCGTAGGTCAATCGCAAGGACATTCCGCACAACGACCAACTGATCGAAAAGAAAAAGTTGACCCGACCACATGGTGAGCACGCATTTTCTCTTACTTTTGTTCATGAAATCGTTGAGAGTCTTTCAGTGTGTACTGTCTGTGATGCTCGATTCAAATTTCCTTGTGATCTGGCGACTCACAATCGCGTCAAACATCTCAATGAACGGTTGGAGTGTGAGGTAAAGATTTCATTTGATTAAGGAATATTCAGTAACCAATCAATTATATGTATTTAGATCTGCGGAAACACATATGGTCAAATGAAACATTTGAATCAGCACAAACGCAGGAAACATCAGACGTGATTTGGAGACCTTTTTTGACGCGTTTTATTCAGTTTGTGCACTTCTGGTTTTCAATTCGTTTGTATTTCGTCACGTTTCACAAAAATTTTCCGAAAAAAAATAAAACATGCTGTCGGATTCGAACCCGGGTTCTTTCGATTTGTAGTCCGATGCTCAACCGATTGAGCCATCTCGGTCTGTCGGTCTGCTGTCATAATGCCTGCATAGATACTTACGCATGTGGGTGTGTTGCATGGTATGTGCAGCCGCGTTGTGCTTTTCACGGTAATGCATGCTCTTCAATATGCGCCTGAGGTGGAACGAACCAGAATGTTTTTGATGATGCCGGCATTCGATGGTTGAGCTCTGCTCGTGCCCGAAAAAAAGAAAAGCGAAATTCAATGGCCGGAAAATGGCCGACTCTGAATAGAAATTGGAGGGGGATTTTTCAAATTTTGGTTTTAGTTCATGTCTTTAAACTGACGATTTACACTTTTATTTCGTTGCAGCTTCGATCGCAATCGCCATCCATGGCTGAAGAACGCTCAAAAATGTTGATTTTGGTCTTTTTAGGTTGGTTTTTTTTCGTTTTTTTTATTTTCGTGTGTTTCAGACCAGTGTTTCGGCCTGGTCTGCGTCAGAGAAGCAATAGGGAGGGTCCTAATTTAAGGGCGAAGGTGTATAACGCGCCAACCGCGTCAGATTTCTGAAATTTTTGCCACTAAACTGACGTCAGGACCCCCAAAAACTGGTTTTAGGGCGCATTTTTTTGGCTGATTTTTCCCCGTTGTTGTTTCTCTGGTCAAATACTCATGCTAAAAAGACATTTCAGCCATCATTGTGCTGGCAAATGGGCAAATTTGTCTCGATACGTGCCGATGTGAGCGTGAAACGGCTTTCTGCCCGCCGTTGTCGGATGTGAATGCTGATGTTTTGGCCACTGGAGGTAGATTTTTGTGCTTTTTTCGTTTACTACAAACAATAATCTGGCTCTGTTTTTCAGGTATCCGCAACGTTCAGCTTCAGTCGTGCGCTGACGACAACTTTGAAGAATGGCGCGTTCTGTTCCCCGATCTCTCAGTGGTGAAACAGCCACTGAATTGTCTGGTTGGTTGAAGTTTGAAAATTGAAGGCTAAATTCAATTAATAGATGTCGCATTAACTGCAGATTGCTGCGACGTTTCCATCAACCACGACGGCTGGTGTGCCACTGACGACTTCAACTGTGAGCAATGAAATTGAGGTAATTATTTTTGTTGGATTTCACGCCAAATGTGACTGAAATCATAATTGCAGACCATCAACCCGATCTCTGTGGCGACACCTTCACCTGATCCGATTGTGAGCTACAAGCTGCTGCAGAAAGTGAGATTCCGACATTTTTTCATTGGAATATTAATTGACTTTTCGACAATTTGTTTTTTCTTGCAGGTTGTTGAATGGTGCAGGCAACCATCTGCCCCGTTTCTGATGTTCGAGGTGGGAAAAGGCAACAAAATTTGGGTTAGATTTTTGAAATTGAATCAAATATTGAGCTTCTCACTATATTTCGTTTGCAGATTAACGAGACGTTGTGCGCGATGGTGGGACTGAAAAAAGTTGAGGAGGGTAAGGTTGGTTTTTAATCTTGATTTTTTGTTGTAGTGACAAGTCAATAATTGGCTTTTTGTCATGACAATAATCAGTTTCAGGTCTGTGTGAGTATGCTGCACAATGTTGCGACGCTGAAAGTGGCTGGGAACGCCAGCGTTGGCGACCTACAGAGCGAGCTCCACAAAATATACGGTGTGCCCATCTACCAACAGCGATTGTACGATGAAAAAGGTTGGTTTTCGGCTTTTCCCACTTTATTCAGACCTCAAAAAGACTAAAACTTGTTTGTTTTCAGGAAAATTCATCGACGCACTGCCAGTCGAGGGCTGCATTCAATTTCGAGCGGTGCCCGACGTGTCGATTGAGATCAATTTCGATGGCAACGTTACCGCGTTGACGTTGGCGAGTGACCGAACCGTTGGTGACATACGTGCGGCCCTGCAGTCGACCTATGGATCGGATTTTGATCTGTACTATCAAAGTAAGTGATTATTTTAAGCAACTTTGAATGTTTTGATAATATATAACCACTTATAAATGGGTTTTATTATTTGCAGACAAAGCGATGCTGTCGTCGCGCAAATTGTGGGGTATGAAAAATGGCACGATGCTGTATCTGAAACCGATCTATTTTGATGACGATGACGAAGAAAATGATGAAGGTTTGACATGAATGAAATGACTGATTATATCGGATGGGATTAAAATTTCAGAATTTTCAGAGAAACTCGGCTACATTCTCGGCAGCGTTGTGGGCGGGGCGTGTGTTTGCGGTCTGGTGATCGTTGGTGGATTCCTGGCGAAGAAATATTGCGCCAAAAAACAGGCAAGCCCCTTTGGAAGCCATTCCACGCTGTACTTGGACGCACTCTTCAATCAGTGAATTTCGAAAATTTATGTTTGTGACTTTGTTGCGATCAGGGTAATTTCATGAAATATTCCAAAAAAATTCGGCAATCAATTATTTTGTGTCTTCTGAGATCAGGGTAATTTCATTGAGTGCTAAGTCATCAAATTCTATGCAATATTGTGCGATCAGGGTAATTTCTGTTAAATTTGTCATAATATTCATATCATTCCAAAGATCTGTTATTTCTGAGCTTAGTTCGTGAAATTTTGAAAATTTATTTTGGCGCAATGATTTCGGTGCTATAAATAATAAAATTAGTTATGTACAATTATGAGAGGCACAAGAAGAAACATATTTTGACTACAAGCAAGACTACGGATGTGACAAGACTAAATAGAACAAAATAAATGTACAGAGTACAACAACAAACTATATTGGCTTATGCACATGGACTACTAGGCGACCAACACGGAGCATCTAACAATAAATGCACAATGGCAAACAAAACACTGAAAGGAGATCGGAAAGACGTAATGAAACCTGAAAATGAACAATTATACCAGAATTTGTGACAAATATACAAATCAAAGATTTTAAAAACGCATAGGAACTATTTGGAACAAAACAGCAAAAACAAGTATATCCAACCTGAGGAGTAACCACGCAAACCAAGACTGACTGCAATCAAAGCACTAAACCACATCAATAAATAGAATATCTGCACATGGGGCGCAAAAGACGCTAAATTACAACATAAAAACATATGATCAGAAAATGTACAACTGGTTTTGAGAATGAGAATTAGAAATAGAAGTGTTTACATGCCTGATGACGGGCAATTGTCCATGTCAGCGTCGGGGTAACGACGTTCAGTGGCCGACAGTTGTTGCACAGCGGGATGCGCGGTGAACGCAGCCAGTATTCACAGATGACGCATGGCATTGGGCTCAATGGGTTCGAGTACTGATTCAAGTTCCTGCCAATGCGCGCCAAATTGTCGAAATCGGTCGTGTCGTTGTGCATCGTTGAGGCGTACAAGGACACCTTCAGTTTCTCGCTGGAA
This sequence comes from Rhynchonema sp. JSB1_4, assembly GCA_030248065.1. Lineage (NCBI taxonomy): Eukaryota > Metazoa > Nematoda > Chromadorea > Monhysterida > Xyalidae > Rhynchonema > Rhynchonema sp. JSB1_4. The sequence continues at coordinate 12,879 of JASAMV010006552.1, forward strand.
AATGTGGTCACCATTTGCACCATTGACCAAATTTTCGATCTTGGTTTCCTCTATTGTTTGTGACGTAGGTAATTTCGACAGTTGAACCCGATTTTGGTTGAATCACTGGTGTTTACCCTACCCGGTATGCATAGAACTCTGTACAACGTGCTTATGGTCTTGTGCAATTAGGAATGAAAGTTCAACAACAGTACCTGAGATCGGGTTCTTGAGTTCTAAAGAACTGCGGTGCACCGAATCCCCTGCTCCATGTCCATTGTTTGGCATTCGCACGTTCGGGGGTCTTGTACCGCGGCTGATACTCGTTGAATTCCAGCGACAGCGACGGTGACATCAAATCGGCACGCCCATGACGGTCTGATTCGACAATCAGACGAATGGTGTTCGCGGCTTCGCCGTTTCGACCGAGACCGTAGAACTCGAACCGACGCCACCAATGAATCGTGTACTGGTGGTATCGGCCTTGACGGTCCCGGTTCACCGGGTCGGCCTGTCCGTTTCTCAGCACCTGAAAGTTTTTAGAAATGAAGCAGATGGTTGGGGTGGTTTCGTAGACATGTGTACTGATGCGAATGTAACCAAAAAAGATTAAATCATGTACAAAATAAAACTCACGAAAATGAGAAGCGCCAGCGGATCGCCAACACACAACACTGATTTGTTTCCATCAGACAAGGCGCGCGTGAAACAATGTTTCGCAACCAGCTCCGTGAACTGGGACATGTGGATTATGATGAATCGGCGCGCCGACCTGAAGTAACTGGCTGAATTGGTTTTGTTCTGATGAGACAAGGACGCACCTATTCAGGCATGAAAGTTGACGCTGCTATTACAAATTTATGGCAAGACTGACAAAAGCCGAACTCACCGATTCAAAACGACAATAAATTCGTTTGGGATCTTCTTCTCATGGTCGATGTAGCCCTCCTTGATCAGTGCATTGAATCTGCGTCTTGTTTGGGGATCACGATGTGCTCTGGCGAGAAACCCATGCGTCGGTCCCAGACTTTTTTTAGGTATTTGATACGCTTCGTCGGTGAACAACTGGTTGGCGCACAGTTCGATCACAGGTTTGTTGGGGTGTGGATCACCGGGATGCGTGCTGAAAAACATGGGCGCGCGTTGACTTTCGCGAGCTGCGTACAAGTGAACGACTTGTTGTCACCATTTCACGATTAATGAACGCGCTCAACAGGAGCAAAAGTAAAAGCAAAAATAACAAACCTGGTGTTAATCACGGCATACGACTTTGGCTGAGTGGATCGCAACACCGGCGACGGTTCTCGTTCGCGCGCGCGTTTGCTGAAATCACAAGGTACATCGTCGGTAAATCGCACTATCCCCCGTCATGTTATTTATAGTTTAAGTCCAAGTTCACTGTAAATTATACATGAATGCGCCAGAACCCACCTCTGGTGTCCACTGGCCGAGTCCGGTGATTTGTTGTGTGAATCGGTCCGATTTTTTGGCGCACGTGGTTGGTGGCTGTGTGGGTCAGTGCTCGACTGATCGGTCCGTTTTGGTGCTTGACTACCCACATGTCTGCGTGCGGCTGTGTTCGATTGATCGGTTTGGGACGGTGCACGTGGCTGGCTGCAAGTTCGGTCACAGTTCGGTCCCAATGTTATCATATTCGGTCCCAAGTTGGACCCTTATCACATGGCTGTTAGATCCCTATTCGGACCCAAAATGATACCAGGTGGTCCCAAATGGTCACGCTTGGTCCCAAGTCGGACCCACCAGGTGGACCCAAACGTCATGTTCGGTCCCAATTCGGACCCAAAATAATACTCACCTTAAAGGACACTTATTTGGCATGTTCCAGTTTAAATAAGTTATGGATGAATCTCCCAGAACCCACCTTTGGCGCCCACCAGTCGAGAGCGGGGATTTGTGTGAATCTGACCGACTTTTCAGTGCACGTGGTTGGTGGCTGCGTGCGTCAGTGCTCGACTGATTGGTCCGACTTTTCGGTGCACGTGGTTGGTGGCTGCGCGCGGCAGTGCGCGACTGAGCGGCTCGGAACGGTGCACGTGGCTGGCTGCAAGTTCGGTCACAATTCAGTCTCAATGTTCGGACCGCTCTAGCTATCACAATGGCTGTTCGGTCCCAATTCGGACTCAAAATGATACCAGGTGGTCCCAAATGGTCACGCTTGGTCCCAAGTCGGACCCAAGATTATACCAAACGTCCAGTCATGTTCGGTCCCAAGTTGGTCCAATCGCTTTCGGTCATAAATTGGTCCCAAGTAAAAGTAAACTATCTATGAACCATAAATCCGAACCCACCGCTCATGTTTCACACTGGAACTCGCCGCATCTGCATACGTTCGCGTGCTGCAAATTTACATGAATCAAATTATCATAAGTTGGGTGCGAAAAAGTTATGCACAAAGGGAATTTATGTTTGTAAAGCCAAACTACGCAAACACGAGCCCGGAGGTGGTGTGCTTAAAACCCTCATGCACCAAGTTGTATTCTACAACGTGCAACATTTCGCTAATCGCATGAATGTTTCACTAATCTGCCATTTGTGAAATCGGGCTCGTGTTGCCGTAGTGTTACTGTAGTAATCAGAACGAAAATATAACATCCGAGTAAACACAATTCTTGCACAAAGTTGAATAACAAAGCATGGCTGTCCTAGAAACAAATAAAGTTTAAACTACTGCTAAAACGTACTTGGTCAGGTCTCCAAGTACATTTCGATTCGACATTGCTGCTTGAGAGAGGTTGGTCGACGATATATTCAGTTTATGGAGTCAATTATGAATGAAAGCTCAGAAATAGACACACCACAAAGTGCAGTTGGTTTTCTGATTTATGTGTTTGCTTTTCGAGATTCACTTTTTGAGGCGCCTGTGATGCAGAGGGGTTGTAAAATGTGAACCCCTATTGTTTAGATTTTCCCCCCAATCGTGTGTGTGTGTGAGAACAACTTTCATTCATCCCCTGTTCTGTGTGATTTGGTGGAGATTCGGGCAGGCGGACAGCAAAGCTGTCCTTATTTTTTCAGTTTTTTTCGGTTTTTCGATTTTTTTGTCCATTTTTGTTTTTTAACGTTGAGTCGCGGATTAGAAATGCTTCATGACGGTTGATGTGGCGCATTCCAGTTCGTAACATACTGAGCAATGGGTAAAGTACACGGTCGTCAATTGCTGCGCTTCCACATATTTGTTGGGACGCGACTTTGTCTTCTCCGCGCACGTATCACAGAATGACAGCCAATGGATTTCACCCCGACCCCAAGTGAGCAATCCATCCAACAGTTGGTATGGTTTGCCCTCGGGCTTGGGTTTGGTGAACGAACTGGCCAGATTGTTGAGTTTTTTTGTGGCGCCGACACACATACTGCACAATGTGTATGCGGTCGACACATCACCGGTGGTCTTGTACTGCATTGGTTTACGGCGACAGTTATGACGACGGCACGCACGGCACATGGCCAACGGAAACACTTGACGTTTTCGCGGCCGACCCATTCCGGGAACAGTGCGAGCGAACAACTGACGAGAATTATGTTTGAATGGTGCCTTTGGTGTGCTGTGAATAGGCACCGGTCGATTATTTGGCGTATTTTTGATTTGAATTTTCATACGTTTTCTGTTCGGACTGGCTGTGGTCGGTGGTGTGCGCTGTTTTCGTTTCTTTTTCACCGGACTGGTGATCGACGTTGACGACACGGGCGAAAGCGAGATGGATTTGTCCCAGTTTTCCATGACGTGGGGTTTTTGACTGAAACCATACTTTTATATTTAGTTCACACCATCTTGTTATGAGAAAAGCAGGGACAAAAGCACAATAAACCGCCCATGACTGAAACCATGTTCTAGTTCTAGCAATTTTCTTCATCTTATGGAAAGCCACATTCAAACGCAAACCCCACCAGTACATACACTGAACCAGTGGCAACCAGAATCAACTTTTGACCAATCAAATTAGTGAACTGCCACCACTTATACATATCGAATACAAAAGGTGGTGGCGTCGGATCGGAACTTATGACCAATCACTTAGCTTGGCCAGACTCCGCCCACCACGTCATTATGATGCACATGTACCGTATCTGTGGCATTCGCCTGCAAGCAACCAAGCATGCAACGCCGTTACTATACATGGATAAAAGTTGTGATCAATAAACCGGGCTTACCGTTAATCATTGAGACCGCACCACGATGTTTTGAGTCCAAGAAAGACGCACAAACGCATGCGCAAAAGTTCGCCGATCAACAAGGCAAACAACGCATTGAAATTGTTGAACTGAACATGGACATTCAGATCTGGGACTGAAACCCGAAAGGAACAGACTGATGTGATTTAGGGACCAGTTTTCGTTTCGTAAAATGATCTCGCATTGTTTTCATAATGGTTTTCGTGAAAACTTTGTGATCTTGTGACCGCCTGAATACCAGTTGTGGCACTTGCATTGAACTTTGTGTGTGTGACAATCTGATCATCTGATAAAAACTCAGTTTTGACTGAGTGTCTACCCGAAACCCTTTAGAACGCAAAACAATCTGCTCTTCACCGTTTGTTTTATGGCGCATCTTATACCCATAAGTTTTCGCCGCAAGCACAACAATTTCTACCATTTCAAACTCTTCCGGTATCTCATTTACGAAACTGCCGAGTGTCCCGGGTGGCCGCGACACCTCGACTATTGGATTAGGTTCGTTTCTTTTAATTTTTGCCACAATACAGTCGGTGTCAATATATACCATAGCGTCATTCAGTAAAGTCATGTGCTCGTGCATAAATTTTCGCGCAAGTGCACACAGTATAATTCCGTGGACTCGCGATGCTGTTAATAATGGTTCGAGCATTTTTGAGTTTTTACGGTATGTGACACACATTGTGTCAGGCGAAACGGGCACAATGTTTGCGACCTTATTTGCAAAATGGTGGACTGCGCTCAAATATCGGTGCGGATCGGAAAAAAATTCAGTTAAAAGTCGGTCATGAGCTTCTGAAAGCTTCCCAGAATAACTGCAAAGAGCCAGTTTTGAGGTTTTGCGCTTAGGTTTGTTCAACTGAATAGAACCGACATCCAATTTTATTCCTTCGTGCTCCCAAAACATATCCACGTACTTCTGCTTGTCCTGGTCGTTCTTGATCGCTTGTGGAAACCCAGAATTCTTTACTTTTTCGCCAAAAAAATGGTCGATAAATTTACTGAATAACCCGCCTTGTTTAGTGCGCGCATCGTATTGCATCCAACTAGGATAGTCCCAAACTTCATATATTTTTGAAACTTTATAATTGTGCCTCATTCCATAGTACAGTTCTTCGCTACAAAAGCCTTGGGGCGGAAATGAGCGCTCTTCATCAGAATGGGTGTAAGCGCCAGTTTGAGCTTCAATGCAACATGCATGACAGTTTACGTACATATTGCGCCCCATTTTATCTCGGGTTGGTAAAATTGGAATGAATAAATCGCGTGGTGGCGTAACCACAGCGAATATGATACGGTAAGGGTGGGTATCCAGGTCTTCAAAGTCACGTGTTAGAACAGTTGGCTTGCCAATAGGGAACCTGGCATATTTCATTATGTAAGCATACAAAGAGCATACGTCATAATAGATAAGTTGATGCTCCTTGTCCGCTTTGACGTAATTTTGAAACCCTTCCGTGC
>JASAMV010006553.1:0-45593 GCA_030248065.1 Rhynchonema sp. JSB1_4
AGTTTGAGCTCATTCGGTTGAGTATTGTTGAAATAGCGCGCGATCAAAATTTTCAGGAAGCGCACTATAGGGAATGAACCATATGTCGCTTAGCATTACCATGCTAGCTCCGATAACACTTGCATGATTATCGTTGCTACAAAATTTGTGCATCCTTGGCGCTGCGCGGCTAATTGAAATAAAGAAATAAAAATAATCTATTCGCCTTTTTAAGTTCAAAACGTTCTCCGTCAGCTTACCGGTCCAAAGTTTTTCCAGGAACAAATTACATGAGAATAAGTTTGTACATACCAACGTGATAAGGTGTACCCATTGATGTTCCCCAGTACTGCACATTACAACCAAGTGCAGTGCATAGCTACAGTATGACTCATTGGTTTCGCCAGTAGGCTGGGTGCGCGCGAAAAAATGTTGCGCTGCGTGCACCAGTACCTTGGGTTTGCGCAGACAAAACACACACACAACGCTGCGGAAAGAATGAAAAACGTGTTCTCTATCTCTTTCACACCGCACCGATTCTCTGTTAGTATTCTTTTGAGCGTTCTGCCTACATAACATACAGTACATTACTGATACCAGTGTACACATTCTTTTCTGGCTTTAAACCTAATCGGTACTTTCCTGGGTGCACCGCGGGTTTGAAGAGTAGCGTATTTCATTGATTACGCTACTGCTTGATCCCTGTACCCCAGATTTTGTTAGGTTGTACGCCTCAAGTTTTACCGTTATTCTGTGAATGGAAGTCAAAATCAGGAACACTAGTAAGCACGCGTAGTAAACCGATGGCACACACCCACGCACATGCCTGGTTACAATTGATACGCGCAACCAACGCACGTCTTCTGTCGTTAAATTGTTCTGCATGTCACCATAATCAGTCACTACATTGCATAAACTGCTTTAATTTTGTAGGAACGTTATAAGTTCAGGTCAACCCAGGAATCTGGGATAGCATGCTATCGGGTCTATGTATAGGTAGGCATACCTACATACGATTCCCTTGAAATATCAGGCTGCAGTGTATGGTTGTTCCTTTAGTTTGCGCAAATTCTGGGCATTGCTCTGAGTGCAATGCAACGTTAAGTTATGTACTCGTCCGGTCGGAATACTAAAAAGCTGCCACGTGGATGTTTCAAACACCGGATAATTCCAATCCCTGTTCCTGCTTTCTGGTGACCTGGAACATGAACATTCTTCAGTAAAAAATACAAAGTTTCAAGGTGACTGGTGCTTGTAGTAACATCTTGTCCGTAGGAAGTGCATTTGACGATAACTCTGCTGCGACCGTCATACGGTAGAGCCATTCATAAATCTGTCAGCTTCTTGGGTTCACGCATGAGTCATCCAACTGCTGTGAGTTCAATGGTGGAACTGACAAGGGCACCCGACAATCTTATGCCCTCTCCCATAGATGTGACATCACCACCACGACGACACGGACTTTGTCCGACCAACTATGTCTGGTATGCAGCAATGTCGGGTTAATACGGTAGATGTACTACTGGTGCACCTGTGCTACTGCTGCAAAGTGTACTCCAGTATCGGTAGGTATATACACCACCACCTCGGAAACGCAACAGAAGTTGAGACGTCCACATGTCACGTGCTGTACCCTTCCCGCAAAGCGCTAGCACCTCAAGCCTAGGCTTAGCCTAATCTCATGCCTTTCTTTACATAGCTTCACCAGACACATAGCCTTGACGCGATGCAATTTTCTTGATCCTTCTTGAGGACTTATGTTTCAAAATTTCGTGACATTACAGTCATTTTTTCGTGCCACTTGATACCTAATACACCTGTTGCATTTTTCAGTTTTCCGCCGCACGCAACAACACGGCTCGTAAATGTTAACGTGCACATTCCAGACTGGGTTACGGTAGGCAATCGTGTATTTGAAACTTTGAGTGTCGCTCGCTGCAGTTTTGCGCCTGCTGCTTCCTCAATGTGTGCGCCATAATCCGGTTAATTCGATGGAATTTCTGTCACCTTGGTGCATAATTTTTTCATGCGCTCTGGAATTTTTCTGTTGGGTCATGCGTGCAATAGTTACAGTATGGCTTACATACCTATAGCAAGTTTTTTCTTATCTATGACCACTAAAATGCTTCAGTCTTGGTTTTCTTGCGTCTCCGAAGTTTTGATCTCCTAATAGGTCCTTGGTCCACAACAGCAACGTTCTTTCACGGTTCACACCACAATTGTTGTCGTAACAAGCAATAGATTTCTGTAACCCTCAAAAATATTATCATAATTCCGCCCATGAGCATCATGCTTCGTGTACTTGGCAACCTTGGAGTCTAAGTATACAGAGTACCACGGAAGTTTAGCTGCTTCATTGTTCAATCTGGTTTAAGCATAACAATGCATTTCCGACAAACTATGAATAATACAATAAGTCCTTCCTTGGTAAGACAGTCGCAGTTGTTGCGGGAGGAAGCCTAATATTTCAATAACAAGGATGCCATACCTACGCATATGTACTTACTCAATTAGTAAATTCAATGAGAGTTTCACCTGTTTGGATGTGAGAATAAATGTCGTCATTGTAAACAGCTTGTTATTACAATTGTCAGCATCCATGATTGTCTGGTGACTCGAACAACTCGATTTCTGCTTGTTTTCTTTCCACCACAGTTGTATTTTCACTGCTTTACAAACTACATACCTACATATAGGCAAACTGCACCAACACGAGCCCGATTTCGCAGCTGGACCGACCTTTACGCCCAACTGACCTTTACACCGTTTCGAAAATTCCACCCTAAGCCATACAAAGCATGTTACTACACAATCCTTTCATTAGTGTACTCTTTGATTCATTATGGCATCGAAACCTATCAAATCTTCTAAAAAAAACAATTGCCTGGTTGTTTTTGTTTTTATTGAAAGTGGACGCACATAAACAATGGGTCTGGGTGCAGTCAACTATGGTGAAGGAAGAAAATTGAAAAGGTTGTCTTGTTCGTCAAAAGGTGCTGCAGAAGTGTTGTTTGGCTTCAGAGTCACAACAAACCTCAGAAGGTTTACAAACATTCCATCATTGTGCCAGATCTAAGTAAAATTACATACAAGTGCTGCCATCTTCCAAGAGTCTCTAACTGTACTGTTGACCAAAAAATAAACTGATGTCACGCTTGCTCAATACCGGTATTTTCCACTTAAAGCCCCGGGGGCTCTATGCGGAAATTGGTGGGAAATGGGCCTTCCGATCATAAAAAAAGGCAATTAGAGCCCCAGTGGGGCTTTAAGCAGAAAACTGGGTGTTTTCAGCAATGTTGGAAGAGACGCCTTAGGGCAGCATTTTGACGTCCTGATGCCATAATCGAACCTGATCATGAGGATCTTCACTCAAACGTGGTAAAACAATGAAAAACACAACGGAGAAGTTTTGGTCCTTGATGCACTAGTTTGCACTATTTTGGCGAGTTTACTGTTGGATGAAAAATCGATGGTCCATAAAAAATATATCTAGTTAGAGCCCCTGAGGGTTTTAAGTGGAAAATTTTCCACTTAGAGCCCCCGACGGCTATATTCGGGGGGCTTTAAAGGGTGTGTCTAACGTCTCTTAACCCCATGTTTTATGAGGTGCAATCGAAAGATGACCTCGACAGGCCGGCGTGTGCAAAAAACCGCGTCTTGTAACACACTAAATCGCGAAATCTTGAGGGTTACTTTTCGAATTAAATCAATTTCCGGACACAAAACTCCAAGCGCTTTTGAGTGGGCGCTACTCACGTTTGGCATTATTCTGCTGAAACATTGCATGTTTAAGCGCGGCTCAGCCGCCTATACAATGCACGTAGACGCTCAACACACACCGCTCTGGCTGCTGGCTTGACTGTGGACACAATGAATGTTTCATTTAACACATAGAAGCTGGTTTGTGTGTGTTTCGCTTCGCAGCTTTTTTCCGTCAGCTCAGTCTGAATTTTGTGTCCGGAAATTGATTTAATTCGAAAAGTAACCCTCAAGATTTCGCGATTTGGCTAGTTAGAAGACGCGGTTTTTTGCACACGGCGGCCTTTCGAAGTCATCTTTCAATTCCACCCAACAAAACATGGGGTTAGGAGACGTTAGACACACCCTTTAAGTGCAAAACACAAGTAGATCGCTCAGCCGTCTTGAAGCGCCCATGTACATACTGTATACTGTACATACTACCTTGGCAGTGAATGTTATAGTACTGTACGTACTGTGTAGTCAGGTGTAGAACGGTACTTTCAGAGTCCAATTTCAATCAGTGGATCAAATGTCATTTCAATAAATTTTTTCATGTTTACACCTGCATTACACAAAGTTTCCTTGAAATAAATAAACCATGACCCATCACGCGGTTGTGTATAAACAGAGAAAATGATCCCATGGGAACAATTCATTACAGATTACATATGTACAGTACAATAGGGATATCAGCTTACCACCACTACAGGAGACGCCGAGAAACTGTTTTCGCAGCTTCATTCAGGCAAATTATTATGCACGTTTGCCATGATAATTTATCAGTAACATTCATGTATTGACAGACACAGACCAACCAAGTATGCGCTAACATGCTGCTATACGTCACTGCCTGTTACGTAGATTTGCCATTGTGTCGTAACAAGGCGCTTTGGATCCAATTAGGGCGATTTAGCCAATCAGGCCCTGAAGACTTGCTCGAGTAAAGGGGTCACCACATCCTAAGGGGCACGTCAAGTTTGCTGACCAAGTTTACTTGTATTATCGTGAGATTCGGGTATTGGTTGCAAGCAATGTACATAGCTATATGTTGAAACATCATCTTATACCCAAAAACGGCTGCGGCACCTTGATTTAATGTGAAAACCAGCTTCATTCGCTAATTATCACAACATGAAAACAAAATTACGCTGCCCACCAGAGCAGATGATTCGGCTAAACGTCACACCCCAGCTGTATTGTGCACGCGGCTTTGTGGTGGTTGGGTACCTTCTAATGAAGTTATAGCCGCCGTTTTAGCTTAATTCTGAACAGCGCGGAGACTGACAGTGAGCGTTTCATTACATTATCCAACGTTGAAAACTACCGCCTTTTTGAGAATCCAGATCTCGTGTGTTGCTCTTGTGTTCATTATCATTGTTTACGATAATGTTTCAAGTTATCACGACCGTATGGGTCTATGGGCTTGTGCCGAGCTGAGGCGGTGAGAAGGCAGACCCCATCGGCGTTCCAATTCCAATCGATTGACCTCCAACCAAACCAGTGCATCTTAGTAGTAGATTCGGCTCTGCCAGGCACGCGATAATTGTCCGAAAATAATATATCAGTTTTCAAAGCATGTCTCATTCAATAGAATGTCACCCACCAAAATATGGCTGCGCTTAATTTTCAAATGTCATTGAACGTCATGCCACGTTATTGGAATTGTTGTGACAAACTCCAGTCACTGATCTTATAAGCCCCAATCATAAGCATTTTGGCACCCTGTTTGTTCACAGTGAATGTGCTAACAGTAACTTGTAAATTGCAACATTGTCACACGATTACAACTTTTAATAATATTCACTTGAATGAAAGTTTTACATTTTAAAAAATGAAACAGCGAATGATCCGTTGTTTTCATTTTTTTCAGAACTGACCGACGTAATACGATGAAAAAAAGTGTTCGTTTTATCGCTTGTTATCGCAGTTTGGAATTGCTACAGTTTGAATGGTGACTGACACGTCGACTTCGAACAGCAGCGTTGCACTAATTCTCTTACAACGGACACGACGGAAGGCGGCTTTCGGGTTTTGAACTTTTCAACGAAAACTTTACGCGGAGTCGGCATTGGAATGGACACTGGTGCGCTTGGGGTACGCCCGCAATAGTCGAGGCCTGCTAATGTATATCGCCTGCAAAACCAGGCAGCATCTGCAGACACCAAGTTTCTTGATCAGATTTATATGCAGAATTGATGTTTCAAAATTGTTCACTTTTCTGAATCGAACAAAAGCTCTGCCCCCAAAAAACTTTTTCTGTGTACCCCAAACGCACCAGCGCCCAACATTGCGACGTCAGAGCCGAAAATTCGTGGAAAGTCGCCTTCGTCATTACAAAATGTTTCTCAGAAAAAAATGTTACGTATTGTACACGCACATGTAACTATGTGATGTGTTCGTATCTCAAAAAATTGAAAAAGTTGTCTGCGCACGCACACGCGACGGAAATGTCGTCACGCAGAGACAGCGTGTGTTGGAGCGAGAATGATCTGAGAATGGATTTTTCTATCAATGGACCTGTCCTCCGACAATGGACCGGGTAAGTGTATGTGCATGTATGTATCTTTTACTACGTCATCAAAACTTGTCTGTGTTGTTTTTTCATTATTTTATTGTTGCATGATTACTGGAGTGACTGGTTCGTAGTTCTTGGGTGACAAAAATATTTTTAACGTCAGATTGTTGCGAAATTTTTTTGTTTGGTACCCATGAACCGGCGCAGCTTGGTGGCTGGTGAGCTGCATGATAATCTTTCTTAGAGATTACTTGTCCTGTTCCTTGAGCGATCCATGACTTTGGGACCATAAATGTAGAGTCAAATTCTTGTTTTTCAACCAAAGTCAAGCTGGCTTTGGTTCACGGCTCACAGTTGTGCTTTGCGCAATCATACCGTGTTTGGTTTTTCGAAAGTTAGGTAAATCTGCGTGTAAAAATTAATTTTTCGAAGAAGGCAATTTGCTATATATGTACTTGCAAATTTTCATTCATTACACAACGATGATCGCACTTTGTGCCCATCAACGTCAAAATTCCTCGCAGTGTACCTTTTCACCTGGGTAGTTTTTGAAGGAGATGGCGTTAAACGTTGTACAAAGGTCTTGGAGCAACACCCTACACAACACACGCCCACAAGGACCGGAATATACTCATTCATTATTTTTCGAGCAACCAACCACGCAGCGACAATACTGGTTTTCGGGTCACTTTTTTGTCAAAGGATTGCAACTTTTGTTTGTAAAAACGCGCACGATTCACTCGTTTACAGTTCAGAACCCCTTACGTGCATTAATGGAACTATGTATATACTGTTTAAGGGGTCTGCTTGATTTTGAAAAACTACAGCACAAACACCAGCGCACATTACACCTCTCGTTCAATAATCATTGATAAAATAGAACAGCATTTATGTACATAAAATCATAAAAAAATTCCATGGTTCTGCCTGTGGTAGCACACACAGAACACGACACATAAATACAGAACACGACACATAAATAGAGATATTTTTGAAAATAAGGCAAAATTATACGTGATAGTCATAACTTTCTATTCATATTTTGTTTGTCAATCAAATGAATGGAAATGACGAACAAATTTGTTGTTTTTACCGCGTTTTACGCATCTCAACTAACGCATGAAAGTTTACACCTACGTATAGCTTCACTCACGTGAGGAAAACTGGCGTTTCGCGCCTAAAATTTGAAGAAAGAAAACTTTCTCGCACTAAGCGTTTTATTTCTCATCAAAAGGGCGTGGTTCGGGAAACAAAATCCTCGCAAAATTTTTCCGATAAAAACGTCAACATGACTTTGTACCAATTCCCGCCTAAATTTTCGAAAAAGGCCATCCCCAATAAGTTTTCTGATTGTGCTCTTTGCATAACAAGCCACTTACCACGGAACGATGTACGCATATTGTCGTGAGTGACAGGCGTTGTTGTGCAAATATGAGTCATTCGGCAAATATGTGCGCCACCAAACAACAAAGTATGACCTGCCCCTGCCCACACACCAACGACGCTCTTTTCGTTGAATCTGCGAAAAATTTCACTGAACTTTCCGGCCCGCTACCCCGGCTGCGCTGAATCACGGCTTTTCTCACATGGTTAATACCATTGACGTGACTAAGCGATCAGTCTCCAATTTTTGAAAACACAGGGTTCAGTGAGTAAGTCTTCAGGCATCACAGTCCTATACAACACGTCTTCCGCTCCAGATCCATGACTGGATAGACCACCAGTTTATAGTGTCCCGTCAACTCATCACCTCTGCTGTTATTGTTGTGTTACGCAGCGCCCAAAAAAGCACGGGTATTACGCACATAAACAGCATTACCCAACAGCGCACACACCTATAAACTTCTCGAATGTTCGTAAAACGGGCGGAGTCAGCCAATCAGGGCAGAGCTAGAGCATGAGTATGCACTATTGTGTTGTGTGTGACTCAGCGCGAGTCGTAGTATAGGCTGGTATAAAAGGAGGCAGCCACTTGCTGCGTTCAGTCAGTCAGCCTTTGCTCGCTCGCTTTGCCCATTCATAAATTTGGGGGCCCTTGTCCTGTAGTAGGTTTTCCATTCGTTCAAAAAAGTATGTTTATGTTGTCGTAAACACGTTAATTTGTTTTGGAAAGAGATAGAAAGTCTCAAATAGTATATAATATCATCGAATCAGGATATTTTCGTCTCTGCCAGCCAGTAAGTTGTTTACCAGCGTTAAAAAACTGAGCTGCCGCCACACCACTGCGGATAGATACACGTTGTTTTTGTGCAAATCAGCACATCTGAACACACACGTGATGTTACAATGCTGAGCGCGTGACCCACGTAAACGACCCGTAAGAGAACTATGTATATTCAGTTTAGATTTTGTTTCATAATTATTCGTGTGTCAGATCAGCTCTTGCACAATATTGCGAAATTTGAATATTTGCCCCCAAAATTTTTGTCGAACGAGGAAATTTCTGCTCGACAGAGCTCCCACTGTCTGAACAACATTTAAACGAAAATATCGCTCAAATTTATTATTTCTGCGGCGACGACAACGAAAAATTCCGCTGCTCTGTTTTACAAAGAGCGCGCAAATTTCTCCAGACAAAATATTCGAACTGTAAAACAAAACTTATCAACCGAATTGCTATTTGAAATACGCCGATTCCTGGAACAGCACGATAACATTATTGTACTCCGGCTAAGGTGCTGGGCGAAACAGATCATTCGGGATTACAAACCCTTCGTCGGGCTTGCCCGAAGATCCAAACTTAAACCCCAACACCTACCGGGTGCAAACATGTTATTCGGTGTGCAAAATCAGCACCGTTTCTTCGTCTCTACTCTTATCACAAACATTCGCGGAATCAACTTGGTATGATTGCAGCTTTTCTTGTTGCTTTGTTCCCATTTTCGACATTTTTACAACTTTTTGCAATTTGCTTGCCTGTTGTGCTCCAATTTTCTTTGCTAACAAACTTGTCGTGTCGTGTCCGTCGTGTGCATGTATTGTTCAAATGTTCGTGAGCTTGATCTTTCAGAGATTAGGTGAGTCAATTACGTTATTAGTCCTGCTGTGACCCCTGAAACTGTGCTGAGTTGTTCAACCATTTGTACTTCTGTAAATCTTCCGAGTGGGTAACTGATTCCCCCATGGAGCCTCGGAGCGTTTCAGAAGTACAGATACGTTGATCAGCTATCCCACTAGCAGCATTCATGGGTGTGGCGTGACAATTGTAAAAATCACGTCACACGCTCTTTACAAAAACAGTGTGCGGATTTGCCGTGGATTTCGAATTATTTCGCAAAACCAGTCGGCCAGCGTGTCTTGGAACACGTTACCACGCGCGGCACGAGTGCGAAAAATTGTGAAATTTTATGCACATCATCGCTCCAGAAGACGGGCGGCTGACGTCACGCCGATATGCTGCACTGTTTCTGTTGCGTGTGTGCACACAGACTGACTACACATATGGGGAGGGGTGGTGCGTCAGCACAAAGGTGAGCTCTCATTATATGTATTCGATTTCAAAGAAACACAACTTTCTTTCTCAACCAGCATTGTGTTTTCGAAACCGCATTTCATATATCCATCAATGGCTGGTGCTGTTTTTTCATGCATGTATTTTTGGCCAAACGCAACCGAAAGAAAAGTGACGCACAATAGGCGTTCGGGCGTGAGTGTGAGTCATTAACACCAGGCTTTGTTCCAACTTTCGCTATGGATTTTTTACCGTTCATGCCGTAGTTTTGAAAATCGGTCTATGCCACGGTGGGTATTTTGCGTTTCTCAAACGAGGTTTCACTAGACACTATGGCAATAAGTGATAACAACCGGCTGATGCAACATTTTAACGTCTACGTCATCCAATTGCATTGTATTGTGCGGCAGCACCATTACAACGTGCCGCCAGTCTGTTTTCAAAAACAAAACATGGCCTATTTTTAGCCTGGTACTATTTCATAACTTGAGAGTGTTCGTGACATCCAATTGATCCAAGCTGTGTGTGGCGCCTGATGACGCATGCTTTGGTTTTGGAGCTGAAATTGGTGTATGAATGACGTATCAACAGCGGCTTGGTATGGCATGATGCTTGTTCAGTTGGGTATTGGTCGCACAATGACTTTATAAGAATTGGTCAAATTTTTTTCCTGAATCGCAAAGCAGGCTAGTGACGGGGCAATGACGTTGCGTCGCGCGATCACATACAAAACACGTAGTAAAGAGAATGTTTCAGACCTGCGGCAACGTGGTTGATCTGCTAGATTATTTTCAGCTGAAAATGTTTTGTGAGAGTCACAAATAGCGCAGTAGTTAAGAGTGACTGAACGTGAAAATCAGGATTGATTTTGATGAATTCTTATATAGTCATTGTGCGACCAATACCGTTATTCTCTTTGCGCAAATGTTTCAAGACTGCACAGTGCAGTTGTATTATTTGTATCGAACAGACCCCGTTGTGTATACCATCTCGTCCACTTACAACAAACCTACATACATATGTATTTGGTTCAAGCATCGAAATTATAATTTCCTGAGTGTCTCGTCCGGTGGCCATTTCACGCGCAAAGCAACAGAAGCGAGGCTTGCGTCATCCACCCACAATAGAAAGGAAACTGTCAGCCCTCATGACTGGCATGGCAAACGTGAAATAACGACCATGTATTTATGTGTTGCGTCATTGGTCCCCAGATTACAGGCCAACATTACACGATAGTATTTTCCGTGACATTTTACCCATCATTAGTTATCATTTAAAAGTGAGCAAGATTATTTTTTAACAAAAAAAACGTCTGTCTCTTGTGCAATGATAGTGCGGGGTGACCAATGTAACCCACACACATTTCGGCTCTCTTAAAAAATTTCGAGTACCGATTCGTGCAGAGGTTTACTCACAGCAGGAAACCAATTTGTCGCAAAGTGCAAGACCCCCGATAAAAGCAATGTTTGTTGAAACGAAAGTGGCACAATTCGTTTCGCAACTATGCACCATGACGTGACGTATATGTGGGAACACTCAGTTGAAAGCTGTGGAATGGGTTGCGATGGGACGGGGAATGAACCTTGAGCTGTTGTCTCTTGCACAAGAAAACGATGCTTTCTGTCAGTGACGGTCGGGTTTGTGCTCTTTGTGATGTTATTTCGGGTAAATGCGCATTTTTGTGTGGTGTTGCGTTGTGATTGGAATACCCAAACTGCACAGTACATTATGTTTTTGATGTTTTTTCAAGAACGGTTGAAGTCAAAATTACGGTCCTAGTGTGGTTGGCCTTCGATTTATTCTCACTTTCGCGTGGGAGGATAAAACATGCCAGGAATGGAACGGAACTTCCCGTTTAAAATCATGCGATGATAAACAGAGCACAAAGCATAACCTCGCTTGGTGTACGGTAATTCCAGTTGGTTTTAGCGACAGATGTTTTGCGCGTAGCCTCAACTTATGCAAATTTGATGTTGAATTGCGGGAACTTCCAATCACCAAACAACAGCTGGCGACAATCAAAAAGTTAGTCAAGCGTGATTCCTAAACCTGTGCACGCCTATAGTGGCCCAAATTCCCGAAAGCGGGGGTGGTTGCGCCCCCAAACACGATGATGACAATCTCCAGTTGGCTGACCTGAATTCGTTGCGTGCTACGCGAACAGCAGCGTCTTTTAACGCGCACATCTTTTGGGAATAAAAAGGAATTTACGCACCGAGGTTTGGAGCGTAAGATATATCAAGTACACTGTTACGCAACTGCCCCTGGTGGCGCTTTCGAGAATTTGGGTCAATGATTCAGTTCGTTTGGTCTTTGTGTGCTGCGGTGTTGAGAATTCACTACCAAGTATTGGAGTGAGGGAGAATGCAGCGTGGAGCCAGTTATATTGTTTCCGATTGATGGTTCGCCATCTTTCGACGTTCACAAACAGGCGGCGTGAAAATTGCTAAAAAAATCCGAGTTACGATTCTGGAAAATTCTCGGTTGCCAATGTGACTGATTTTCTTCGAACTTTGTCCGAATTCACCACCACGCTGCTTATATATTATTGGTGAAACATCAGTTCCTGCACACACAACTCATGTGCGCACTGTGGCTGCTGCATGACACACCAGCATGAGAATATGATGTTTGACCAAAGCTACATCTATACTACTAAAACAGGAAGGCGTATGTATGTATGTCTGTCTGTCTGTGGCCCCCTCCCTCTCTTTTCACTCTCCTCTCTTTCCCTTCCCTCCCTCCTTTTTTCTTTCCTTTCCCCTTCCTTCCCTTTTCTCTTCTCTTTCCTTCTTTTTTCCAATTCCCCTTTTCCCCCTTCTTGACCTCCCCTCCTCTTTCCCTTCCCTCCCACCTTTCTCAAGCCCATTTTCCACTCTCCCCCTCCTATTTTTAACTCCGTTTCCCCCCTTCCTTCCCTTTTCTCTTCTCTTTCCTTCTTTTTTCCAATTCCCTTTCCCCCTTCTTGACCTCCCCTCCTCTTTCCCTTCCCTCCCACCTTTCTCAAGCCCATTTTCCACTCTCCCCCTCCTATTTTTAACTCCGTTTCCCCTTTGTTATCTTCCGTTTCTTTTCCACCACGCTTCACTCTTTTCTTTCCTTTACTCCTCTTCTTCTTTTAACCCTCTTTTTCCTTCCATCGTTTTTCCTTTCCATCCATTTCGCTTTTCATTTTCTCACTGATTTGATTTCAATGAACTGAGATTATTTTCAACTTCTTGACCTCCCCTCCTCTTTTTTCTTCCGTCCTTCTCAGGCCAGGCACGGCACGGACGCGGCGCTGTAGCCGGGCCGTAGGCACGGTCCCGTCTAGTATATATAAAAAAACGTTCTGCTGGCAGGCGTTTTACCCATAGGACGCTACTTTCGGACACTATGATGCGCGTGATGATGCCTGATGTTTCACAATAAGATCGCCATAAGCTTGGTTTGGTATTATGGTCAATGTAGATTGTGTGCCAAAAATCACGATTACAGTAACCCTGATTCTTGCGATTTAACCGCCCCTCGTTGATGCGATAGAAGTGCCCTGCCCCCATTTTATTGCGATTCGACCGCGGCGGTATGTATTTATCGCGACGGAATTACGGGGCCACTTTTAGCAAAGGCTGTAATTGGTTTTTAGGCGGACTGATCACCACTAACGGATCGATTGGGGCCACAGGGGCCTAGGCTTCCTCACGCACTGGATAAAAATGACTTTTGGGAATTGCCCCGTTGGCCGAAAGCTGGATCCGCCGCTGCTGATCACTCATTATTGTGAAGATCGTCCACGATACTCAGCGTGGTTACCACAGAATGCCATTCCGTATAAGCAAAGCGTCTTATCAAAACGGGGGGGGGTCGATTTTCGGCAGCTTAAGATTACGGCGTCAAAAAGTAAATGAAGATACGCGACCGTACTGACAGGCAGCTGACGTGGGAGAAATTGGTGTGTGACACTTGGTTGTTTCGCTCTCATGTGCACCGCTGCATGCACGCACCTTGCAACAAGGTCGGCTGCTAAATTTATGTGTTTCAAGAGAGTGAAATTCTCCAAATTCCCGCCATTTTTTCGCGATGACGTGTCATGTTGGCCTGTGATTGCGAAAACCACTTCAGAATTCAAGTGTTTCGATCAAATACATATGTCTTTTTTATAGAACGAAAAGATGTAACCCAAACGGGGCTGAGGGGACAATATTATTTATTTGTGTTATTCGTTTGAGATTTTGAAATAGTAGTGGCGTGATTCATGGGCATTACCGTAACCAACGTGAAATGTGATCCGATACTCTCCCACGCGCAAGCTTTTGGCTTTTGTATATCGATATCTGATGCCGTTGTTGGTGTTGCTTTTGATAGCACACTGGAAGGCAACAGCTATACTGCATTGCTACTCCATACGTGAATATTACATGCATAAAACATGGGAAAAACATCAACGCGGGTGGTTTGCGAAAGCCATGCTACCGTAATCGATCAACTATGTAAGTACGTAGGTACATGTGGTCGATTGAAAACCCATGCCATTTGGGTTCTTGGTTCTGCAGAGGGAGCAACGGTAGGTATAGGTAACTCTAACCTCTTGAACTTATTCAAGTGCATGTCAACTGTTCTTGAAAACGACTGTTATAAGTCCGCTTTCGCATGTTTTGGATCGACTGTGTGTTTTGCGCGAGGTGACACGAGCAGGGTGTTATCCGCATAATACTTCTGACTCATATGTATGAGTCTGGGGCGCAGCCGTCACGTTTTCAAAAGAGCATCGGTAGCAGTGGGATGCACGTTCGTTTTCAGTTTTTTCACATCTGCAGTTTCCAAACATGATCACAGATGCAATAAAAAGTTGAGTCATCAACCATATTCCACCCAGTTGCGAGCAGAGGGCATTGTGTGTCACGCGCGTCTGCTGCTGGTGGTTTCAACCAACCAAATTCATCTTTTTGTGCGCGAGTTTAGGTTGGTTGGTGAATGATTCACCGTTTTTAGTCGGCTATACAATTTTGGGGAGGGGATTTCTGGTGTCGGTGGAATTTTCTATTTTGTACTTTTTGCGCCCGTGTGAAGATTACTGCTGATGCCGACTGCTTGTGTGTTTTTTCGTCTGACGGCAGGGATATGTTTTGCCACAGCAAAAACCAGTCATAACTCGGTCCAAACGCATTTTCGTTTAATTTCAAGAATGGGGCTTTAAAAGAGAGTAAGCGTGTTTTTGCTGTGGGTTTTCGCTTTTCCGGTATGTAAAATTTTTTAATGAAGCTTTTTGCGACTGTGAGAATATCGCTGCTGGTGGAGTGAATCAGCATTGTTTATTCGTTTAAGCACTGGGACACAGAAATACTAAGAGAGGTATAAGAATGTGGCATGAATCCATGAATGAGGCATCAGGGATCCGGTATACGTCCGAGTTAAGAAGCGTCTGTGATTTGGCAGTGGTATACCATCAAAGCAGACACACGACGTGCACAACACGCTATGTATCTACACAAGCGCGGGGTAGCCAAGCACTGCAATAGCACCAACAAGCAAAGAAATGTTTCAAAGAAAACTATTTTGGCGTCGAATTGCCTTGACAGTTCACAAAAAACGGATCATTTTGCGATACAAAATGAAATGAAAATCAGTGTCAACACTCTCAAATACGCACTGATCCCAATCATACCTTCCATAATTCTCAGTTGCAAAATGGGTTCAGTGTGGTCGGGCCACATGCTACCGTTGCCAATCGATTCCGGTCTGCATTCAGTGGGTGTGTTGGATGTGATGACGATGGGCGCACCAAAAGAGGCAAATTCCGCGCTCTTCGCGAGGATATTCTATCCGACCGATGCCACACTGGATTTGGAGCGATGCGATACGCAGGTGAGGGCCCAAAGTTGGAATTTGAGGGCAAAAGAAAACTAAAACATTGGGTGCTTTCTGCGCTTTGGCTGCCGACAACAATGTCAAAAAGTGATCGTCATGCTCGTTCGTTTCCTTTGGGCTGGATTTAGGCTTATGTAGGCAAACCCCATACTCAACTGACCGGGCCTAATTATTTGATGGAAAGTGTAAGTAGAGCCAGAAAACAAATTTCAGCCCAAGCGCAGCTGCACCAAAAATTAATTTTCGATGGGAATCTTTGGTCGACAATCTGGATCTCAGCTTCCTCTCCTGCCGCTACTTCATTCATAACGCACGGTCTTTAACTTTTCTCACATTATCCGAGATTCATTCAGATTGCACACACCCCGCGATCGGAGTACGTCGATGGCATGGCCACGTTCATCAAACGCAGTGCTTGGCTGATGCACGCTGTCAAACGCGCATTGATTGGACAGTGGTATGTACCGGCTGTGTGGCAGGTGAGATCGATGTATGGGGGGCTTAAGACCGTTGAATATGCAAAAAAACGGCACGCTTACCCACTCACCCAATCGTACCGGATACATTTTATGTAGATCAGCAGCCTACCACTCCGTTTCTCATTGGGACTCTGATTCAGAAGGGTGGGCGGGCAATTGATCAAAGCCGGGTTGAGCAAGCAGCAAGACTACCTTGAGCAAGAAAAAGAGCAGAGTCCAACGGAGCGGAACTTGCGAAGACACTCAAGCTCAGGCCAGAGCCATTGGAACAAAATAAGAGCTCTGCTCTTCCTGCTCCAAATGGGCTTGCTCAGACTGACTTTGCTCAATTGTCCGGCTGCACGTGCCAGAGACGTCGAGTTTCATTCCTCAATCTTAAGTTCCGGTATAACTTGTTTGAGCTTGGAAATTCGGAAATTCGGAGACTGGAGTTCGAACGGGATCACGATCCCGAATTTGGGATCTCGAGGGGTTTTTGATCCCGATCTCGAATCCTCATCTCCAGTTCAAAAATAAATCCCGAGCCCGAGAACTCAATTCCGATCCCAAACCCGAATCCCGAAAACTTTTGCCATTGCAAGTATAGGACACAGAATGACATGAGTTTTAGAAAAAGAATGACCGATTAAGCCACACTCACAACACTCAGTCCATTTTGCAGTCCTCGCCCGTTTCCACCCCCAACCGTTTGCCAGTGATTGTCTACTCGCATGGTCTGGGCAGTGCCCGATGGTTGCAGACAGTGTTCTGTTGCACAATGGCTGCACACGGTTATGTCGTATTGGCCGTGGAACATGGGTGAGGCTGATTGGGAACTTGTGTGCTTCGGTACACAAGACTGAGTCTCCAACTGTGTTGGGTGACGATCGAGTCAGATTGACTTACTTCGTAGTCCTAAACCACCAACCACCATGCAAGTATACCAAATTGTCGTTGTTGATTTTAATCCGAACAGGAACTAACCAGAGATTGCTTGCAGCGATCGCTCTGCACATTGGACATATCGAATGAAGTCAAAGGAGGACGGCAGTTTAGAGGAAAAGCCGATCACCTATCGCCAGCTGCAATGGGGCGAGAAGGAATTCAAACTCAGGAACTCGCAGGTGAGATGGTTAATTTATAAAACATTTTAATTTTTCTAAAAATATTAATCTACCGACATTTATCAATATTCAGGTTCACCAACGTGCCTCTGAGTGCATTCACGGACTTCATTTGCTCGAAATGCTCAACTCAACTGATATTCGCACGTCGGACAGTTTCGAGCAGAATTTCGGCAAACTGGTGCCCGGAATCGGTACCGACTTCGACTGGTCGCTGTTTGTGGTCGGCTTCCTGCTCATTTCGGTCTTTTTGCGAAAATAATAGGATTTTTTATTGCAGAATCGTCTCGACCTGAGTCAGCCTTGTGTCGCTGGTCATTCATTCGGTGGTGCAGCAGCGTTGGTCGCGTCCAGCAAGTACAACGATTTCAAATCGTGCGTCGTTCTTGATGGTGAGTGACCTTAGAGAGAAACTCGATATCATGCCCATGCACCGTGGTGATTGACAGCTTGCTGTGAAAATTTGTGGTTGGTCGTGAATGAGCTCGAAGAGTAGTCGTCTCTTCACAACGATGAGTTTTGCGACAAGCTACAACCTCCTTTGTGAATTGCTTTCTGCCTGAAAGACAATAACGATCTGTAAAAAGCACCATACCTCAAATTGTGTCCTTTCCGTCAGGCTGGATGTTCCCAATCGAATGGTCTTTCTATCCGACCGCCACCCAATGCCCAGTCCCAGTGCTGTTCCTCAACGCCGGCCTGTTCCAATGGAAGGACAACGTGCAGCGAATGTACAAAATGTTTGGTGACCGAATTGGACACAATGTGCGCATGTTCACATTGAAGTTGGTCATGTTTCATTTTCTATTTTTTGTTTTTTTTATTTGTGTCCATTCGAATACATTTGGGGTTCCAGATCCATGACCAGAACACGAAAAGATATACAAAACATTGTTTATCATCAGTTATTAACTCTCAGAAGTTTGCAGAAACGTGACGCATCACCAATACACGGATTTGCCGTACATTCTGCCGCATTTTGTCGCCAAAGCAGCCAAAGTGGAGGCCGGCGTTGCGGCAGAGCTCAACGAACGCATCACTTTCGATTTTGTGCAGAAATTTCTGCAAGCTTCAGCCGGCGATCGGCTGAATTCAGATGATTGCTTTGTGGAAATTCTGCAGAAATACGGTGATCATACTGTGATACTGGAGGGTACCGACTTAGACTTGGACCCGCAGCCAACCGAAAATGCCCAACTCTAGTCAATCTGAGTTGAATTTAGCGCTTTTTGTTCAGTTAAATAACACTGAAATGGTTTGTGCACTTTATGATTCTGGGCTGTGATTACTTTGCCATAGAAATAGTTCTACAGGATTGACTATTCAATATTTAGCAACTTTATTTATAGTAGCGTGCAATTACAGTGCCATTGCTAGCCCGTAATGACTATTATCATCAAAACATACTCATTTTATGATCAAAAAGGTGCTACATATGTAAATAACGAAGGTGCGTACCACATATAGTACTCAAATCTTATTCTTTTCGTCACATATTAGAAGCTTTTCGCTCCACGAGAAATAAAAAGGCCTTTGACTCCAAATGGACCCCGGTTCGGCACAACGTCTGATGCAGGTGGATCAGTCAGCTGTGTGGCAACATTGAATGCTAATCCTTGTTGCGTCCGCTCTTCTGAAACTGGGACTGAAGCTATTTGAAACCGGCATTTACTTTTACACCGTTCTATTTACAGTATGTCCGTGAATGTGCAGTCGCAAAATATTGAATCGAAGAGCGATAGTTGGCAGAAAAACAAGCCGCTCAAGGTCCGGTCACAGCACACATTCTTGCGCTTGTTTTTTGTTTCCAAGTCACACTTTCCCCAGAGAAGTGCCTCGCTTTTCTCAACCACGGTTGTTGCGTAAACGAAGTTAATTTTGCGCATAAGCCCAGCGGCAAAGTTGGAGGGCACATACATACCATCAAACCACTGCTTTGGACAGGCCACACTGTGGCATGTCTGAACCCACGACGGACGAACATGATAACAGTGCGCCACTGCCACATACAGACAATGTACCCAGCCCGTTTTAACCTAATCACATGGACCACAGACCGTGCACGCTCCTGAATCTAACCGAGCGTGTTAGGCGCTCCTGACGCTTTTCAAGTGTGCAATGCACAAATGAACAAAAAAGTACACCTACACTGTAGGTGTACAATGTATATGTGCATAATGCACGTGTGTGGGTGTACGTATATGTTGTTCCCGTTTGGGGATTGAAGCTGTCGTAAGCAGACAACCAACTTTTGCATTGCTTCGTTAAGATTAGGTCAAGTAGGGTCAGATACGGTACGTACAATATTATGTACAGTGTGTAGCACGGATTGTACAGACCTGACAAAACAGACCATTCCCAAGACAAAACCATGGTGCTGTTTTACCCCGTTTCATCCACTACCCTCCATATAAACGCAGTCAGCTTTCATCGGAACGTTGGTTTTTTGCCCTTGTTCGCACATGGCACTCCGTTTTTATTAGGCGCTGCTGAGTTTAACCTTAATTTTGCATAAAATATCGTTTGTTGACTTAGAAAGCGGCTTTTTAAAGCTGCTTTCACGCCAGCTTAACAGATTACAGTATATACCCACGAGGACGTTGGTTCCGGTTCACACTTGAAACCTTTTATTGAAAATACCTATGCGTTTTTTACCAACCCTCCAGGCATGAGCATAATCGGGAAAAGGCGAGAAACGCGATTTTGTACAAGTTTGCGACCGCTCGCAGCTTGGCATGAGCAAATACGGGTACCCCATACTTGTGAACACCTCTTGTGTCACGCAGAGGCTAAAAACGAATTATTATGTTCACAGAATTTCATGCGCTCACACACAGCTCAGCGTGCCGTCTCTTTCAGATTTGTACTATGTTTATTGAGTTGCGTGGGTGCGCCTCAAGTCCAGGTGGGTGATGAGTTCGGTTCGGAGGCACATTATCTGGAAGATCACGACAGCTTTGCGATTACAATAATTAACCATAGGCTTCGCTCTAATCAGCAAACCAAATCAAACTTTTAATCAAGCCACGCCGCATGTATTCAGGAGGCCAGTTATGATAGGCAACCACGAAGTTTATACCGACACCCTTTTCTCAACCCTGGTACCGAAATGAAATGAGCAAAAATCCAAACCACATGCAATTTCCGGCCATATGAGTGTTTATGTGCGTCGCCACTCCACGGTCCTGTGCGATTCTAATCAAAGTTTTGTGACGAATGTTATGGTTTGCTGTCACACTCACTCAATTTGACAGTTTGAAGTTAGTTTCTGCAAGCTTGTGGCGTTTTGGGTGGCTTCGGGGCAGAAAAACCCACGAGAATCAATCTCTTTTGCTTGAACAGGCGCCCCGAAAAACTGTTTTGATTGATATCTGGCTGCTTTCTTGACTGGTGGCGTATACCGTCAGTGAAAAAATCTCTCGTGGTTCATCCAGATTAGCTGCAGTCCGAAAATGCGTACGTATATGCCTGCGGGATGAAATATGATATACTTCAGCAGAGTTTTTCACGATGAAAACACCAGTGACCAATGATTGTGCTTAGTTAATGGACTGTGGCTTCGCTCAACCATTAGCTTCTTGTCCTTGGATCACATATGTATACTACCTCCCGAAATGACTCAATTTTTTTCAGGTTTCAACAAAATTAAATTCCGAACTTATTCACGATGAAGCTCGATCGACTCAAATTTGATCTATCATCCCAACCCCAGTCCTCCACGCCAACCCTTCTGCTCCTGCTCCTTCACACGAGCACAGCCACCAAATGGGGTGATGGTACACCGATGGCGATGATGGGACCCGAACCGATTGTGGTCGCATCGTGTGTGGTCAGGGTGTGGACGTGGAAATGTGAAATGGAACGCGACTTTGGGTATGTGACGATCAGAGAATTGTTCTGGTGCCAATGAGAAGATCAGCTTGGACTTTTTTCACTTTCGTGTGAGTGACTTTCACCAGTGCGGAAGCAATCCCTGAACGTGCCCGATCGTGGACCGTTGTCATCACACCATTGCAACAAAAAATCGGCCAAGTCTCAGTCAGAAGCGAGCATGTCCAATGCATTTGTAAAGATACGCATTAACACAAATACATCCCGGTCCACACTTTTCTCTTTTTGTTTTTATATTATTTTTTTTATCTTTTATTTCACAAAATCATTTTAGATAATCTCCGACATAACAACTCTTTTTCTTTTCTAACTCTTTGCATAACTTCGCCACTAAAATATAACCCCCCCCGCAACAACCCGAGAGCATTCTCCAGCAGTAAATTTTGACTTTCAATTCAAAAACCGCCAACTACCACAACCCACAGTCCAACCCCCTCCCCCCCACATAAAGACAAGTGACATGCATGAGCAAGAAGATATCCATGATACTTCATGGTTAGAGTTTACGCGGACGCGTAAGTATCCAAGTTGTCGTTTGGAATACGACACGTGAGGGACACGTGAAGTCAAGGGACACAGATAAAGGGGGACTGAGTTTGGGCTTTCCCGAGACAGCCTGCGAAAAACCACTGTGCGCAGGGGACTAACCCCGGATAAAAGCGGCGTTCGGGATGTTTCCCCCCTCGTGTGTCGTGGGGGTGACCGTCTTGAAGAAGTGGTCTACGGTTCGTGGAGGGAGGGAGTAATACTCTCCTCTTCTTGTGTCGTAGTATAAATATACAACTTATTCTTCTTCTACAATTATTTTTTTTTTATTATAACCTCATTCTTTTTTTGACGTTTTTTCTCTTACGACTCCTCACAAAATACACAATAAACACCTTCTCTTCTTATATATACACACCCCACACCTTCCCCACACCCACCAACTACCACTAATTAAAAATGGCCTCGTTCTCCACACCACAAAAAAACCCCCCGCCTCTATACACTATTCTCCTTTGGTTTTGTTGTTTGTTCTTTCCTATTCCTCCTATTATATATTTACTTACCTTACCTACCCTCCCTACTCCTCCTTCCTCTTACAGATTTTCTACATCACCTAGCGAGGCTGATCAACTTACTCCTCACCTTCGTCCGTGGGGGCCCCGTCCTCCCCCCCACCCCCGTTCCTACCACACCACAAACTAGAATATCTTCACCTCCTCCTCCGTTCGTCTCTACGATATTGATACAACCCATACCCCCTCCACTCTCCGACTCCGCTTTCCTCCTCCCCTACCCGAGCCGTACTCCCCCTCTCGCACTACAAAGACACACCCCCATACCCATACCCCGACTTCAACCGCCGGCGACCGCCGCAGCCCGCCGAGGCAAGGAGATCAGGGAGGCGGATGGAGAGGGCAGACGGGCGAGACAGTAGAGTCCGCGCGGGGCGCGGGGGGGGAGTGGGAGATCATGGATAGAGATAAGAGGAACATTGATTTTTCAAATACCCATTACTATGCTTTTGGGTTTTCGGAAACCATATACCTAAACCAAAGGAGCAGGGGTAGGAAGCGAGAGCCACTCAGAACAAAGACCGCTGGAGCTCCGGTACGGATAAGTCAGGGGACCACAGACCGAGGTGTATGGCACCTACGAGCTAGGCACGGGCACACACCAGACAAGGAAGCGGGGACGGGGGGGGCCCGCGCTGGGGTCCCTCGGTACGCACGTACCCAGCGAGCTAGCGACTGACGGAAAGACGTACGAACCGGACATACAGCCCGCCCAACGGGACCAGCGCGCGGAGGGCCCGCATGCGCGCACCAGGCCGGGCGCACGGACGCGGCGACTGCGGGCGCGCCAGGCGCGGGGCGCGGAGGAAGGGTGGAAGGAAAGAGGGAGGGCGGAGGGGGCGGGAGAGGATCCGTGCGGAGAAGGGACATGGAGTCCGAGTGGAGGAGAGACAGGATCGTACAACGGAGGGGCAGAAAGCCCGTGTGAAGGAAGGGCAGGAAGCCCACGCGAACGAGGGACCGGAGGGTCCGAAAGAGGAAAGGGCGCATAAGGCGCATGAGAGTTATGCGGCCAAAGAGCCGGGAGTGAAAGGGCAGGACACTGGACGAGTGTCGCAAGGGCAGAAAGCCGGACGAGCGCAACAGGCGCAACAGGTCCGTTACGTGAGTTCGAATACGGATTCCGGACGCACACGGATCCGTGACAGATATCAGTCTGAGTCAGAATCGACCAAGGAGAACGTGATCGATCTGTACTCGCAGGAGGAGCTCGATGAAGACCAGATACTCGAGGTACCGTGGCAGGAGGATTGGTTGAATGCACCCAAGTTCGCTGAACCTTGGCAGTTGCATGAAGAAGTGGTTGATATCGTGTTCACCACGCACCGATACAGTGACCATCTGTTGAAATGGTTGTATGCGGAGGAGCTACCGCATGATAGATTGCTTGCATCCAGGATTTCGGAGTATTTGAGCGTGATATCGCTGACGTATGAGCCTTTGTGCGAGTTTGATGGCCGGTGTCTCGCCGAGGTTCGCGGATTGTTTGAGATTGAGCAAGCACGGTCACCGAGATCCGCCCAAACGCGTCAACTGCTTGACAAAGGGGAACACAACACAGGAGACCGCCACAGTCCGGGCATGCCACTGCAAGAGGGTTCCGAACCCGTGACTTGTGGATTATACAACGATATGTGTCGGAATGAGGACCCGATGTTGTCCATGCCGAATGTGCTTGAGAATGTGCTCAGAGAACGCACACGGTACTCCGACCTACCCGAACTGGACTACCCAGTGCAGCCGCACACCGTCAGTGTGTCGATGCGTATAGTGCCAGTCGGAAAGACGCGATCCCTGTGGCATGGTGCCTCAGTTGAAGAGTGTATGAGCAGCCAACAGGATGAAACAGGCTGTGGCACGCCTGAAAGTGCTACTGGAGGTCCCAACCAAACTAAACAGAAACGCGAGTACGACGTACTGTACGAACCGATCGTGAAGGGGATACTTCGAACCGGAGGGAGAGTTGAGGATGGCTGACTACAATCTCCGATTGGGTCATTTCGAAGGGGATGTGAAACGCCCGTCGATAATGTCTATTCCGGTGGAACTCGTTCTGTCGTCTAGACCCGACGGAAGGATAGTAACAGCCGTTACGCGTGGTGGTTCTTTGAACACCGAACGGCACGGAACCCGCACCACTCATGGTTTGCAACGGCTAAACCAGAACTCAATGACATTATCCAATCATGTCCGTTTCAGTGCTTGTTGCCAATCGTTGTGTGGCGATAGCCGTGTGCTCACAAAACGTCGTGTCTACACACCACATTTTCTGTACAGAACATCATACAAACACGCCTACACTAACCTCACCACTGATGAAGATTGTCTTTGTTGTGTGGACAACACTGAAGAGCTGCAGGTGGGTTGTGATTCGGTTAATCTATACGCTTTCGAATCGTTGACCACTACTGTTTTGCGCATCCCTGAATCTGACACAGGTATACTGTAGGTGAGAAGGGCTTTGGAAGTATTGTTGGCACCCACTATTATGGTACCGGAGTCCGACACACTGTTGTAGGTTTATTTCGGCGTCGTCGGCCTAGTCCCAATTCCAAAACGTACTGCAAGGTTTCCAGGGCTTTCTCTTCTTGCTGCTATCATGCCCATTTGGCAGGTGTGTTGCGCAGTGAATTCTGTGGGAAGCTGCATTTGGTCCTAAGATAGAAAAACCAAAATTTTCAGATTAGCGAAAGCTTCGGCTTCTGGTCATCAATGGCTCTGCTTGCGTTCACCCTTGCTCAAGCGTTTGTGCTCTGCTACACGCGGATGGGGGTAGGCTATGAAACATTACATGATGCTGCTGGGTACAGGCCAATGTGGTCGAGGTATAGGACAACCATTGACCAACATCGAAGGCCAAGACCAATGGGCAGGGGATTTGTGTTCAGATGATATTTTTTAAATCTGTATAGTGACAATGCTAGTGACAAATAGATTATTTATAGTGCTCCAAATAGATATGGTGAACTCAAAGCTTAAAGTTCAAAGTGCAAAAAATAAAACTTAAATTCGCGAACATATGCATATGTGCCTGTTTGCCCAAAATCACTATGCAGCCACGGAAATTCATCGTCAAAACGTTGACGGATCAACTCAAAAGCGCGTGCATCATAAAAATCAGGTTAAAAAAGAAATATAATGTCAACGTATCCACTTGCTAAAAAAATGTAATGATTTGTGAGAAACCTGTCCTGCAACAGTCTACCATGCAAAGTACATCCTGGAATCATCCTAATCTGCCCAGGATCTGACAAAATACACGGGGCATTTCATCTTCGTTGTCCAATATTCTAAAGTTCTCTATTCTCGGGAATGGATGCCGCTTTGGACGTCAGCCAGAATGTGGACATGATGCCCCGACCCTTCACCTCAACCGGACC
This sequence comes from Rhynchonema sp. JSB1_4, assembly GCA_030248065.1. NCBI lineage: Eukaryota > Metazoa > Nematoda > Chromadorea > Monhysterida > Xyalidae > Rhynchonema > Rhynchonema sp. JSB1_4. The sequence goes on from JASAMV010006553.1 coordinate 25,448, forward strand.
ACGTGATTTCACTTCGAACATTCCCGGATGATTCTGCTCCAGATGTTTCACGCACTCGGGCGTCGTTTGAATGTGGTAATCTGGTCATTTCATTGCAAGCGTTTTACTGAGAAATTCAAAAATACTATTTTGTCAGCTACATTTTAAGTTTTGGTTATAACTTTTTAAAAACCATGCCTGAACCACCATACCCAAACTGGTCGAGTTCATACGTGACGCGATATTGACCGTATCGCCAAACAGACAATAGCGAGGTTGACGACGCCCGACCACACCGGCCACGCAACTCCCTGTAAAAGACCGCTTGCACATGTCGGCCTTGCTGAGTCAGGCAAGTCATGACTAACCGGTGTTGACCCCTGCCGAAACCGGGACCTCCTTCAGATGCTCAATAGAAAAAGATCGCATTTCGCTAATGATGTCCAACAACATGGAACAGATCTCGGAGCTGTGAATGTCACCATTGGGTTCAGGCAGACCTGTGACGGTTTTAAGTGGTAAGGTCTACATAGGTTCGATCCAGTCCACATACTTGACATGACCGAGAAATTGTTTCCCAAACTACTGTTCCATCACATATGTACAGTACCTCCCTGTTAAGTCCGAATACTCTTGGTCTTGACAGTCACCAAAAATGTCATCACTACAAAAAGAGTAGACTAACTTTTACTTTACATGAAGTAACATTCAATTGAAATGTATGTCAGTTACGTCAGGTGGTTGTACAAGTCTAAACAAGACCAGCAAATGTCAGACCTGATGCAACCATGTACGTATCATTGACCGTCTCCACCTTGTACACCACATAACGCTCCAGTGTGTTGTCGATTGCACTGTAGATGCTGTTCAGGATCGTCACCACCTGATGTTTCAATAAAGGGTGGAAATTATTTGAAGCGTGGAGAACAGTTCTTGTCTTGCATGGGGACAAATTTTAATTCGAAAATAGAAGAATAAAAAATGCCGATAATGCAAACCTGCATCGGTGTGGCTCCTTCGGTGATTTGATTGAATCGTCGCACTTGAACGAAACAAACGGTCGTCGACTCGAATATCTGTGGAGGGACTTGTTGGTCGTTCTTAAGAAACTGGGCCACCGAACGGGGCAGCATACCTATAAATGCACAAGAACTTTTTGTGAAAAATCAACTACACGTGGTTTTTCTGAGTGCACTCACCATACAACAACGTTTCAGTCCGTTCTTTTGCTTCGATAACCTCAGCGTTCTTCTCAGAAACGACAAACATAACGTTCTGTACTTCGATCATCGTCAGAAACGTGCTGCAAGCAAAGAAAGACTGGTCGCGTGGATGTTCCAGAAGGTTGTTGTAACACAAATTGTGACCGTGGTTAGAGAATAGTCTTTGTCGTGCCGATGAAATGAACAAATCAACAACAAAAACTTTGAGTCTGTCCATTTTTAACTGGTTTCCCTGCACAAGTGGTGCACCAGGTCATCATCAAGACTCAAGGAACAACAGCGAATAATGGTCGATGCCACCTTACTTCATTCCATACGCGAATGCCATCACTCCACAGAGCAGCACCACCAACAACAGTGCCAAACACGCCGACAGAAAGAACAACAACGCCTCTGTCTTCAGACTGCTTAGATAAGCTGATGTTTCACTCGCCAGCTTACTGCGCACATCACCGTGACGTTTGATGCGCTCGCAGTAGATCAGCGCGCCTGGGTTTGGAATTGACAGGATTAATTTTGTGCGTCAAGAGCACTCAGTGCTGAAAAAACCTCAACAACTAGGCCTGATAACAAGAGGGACAACGTTCCTTCATATTGCATCTAGTCTCACCGTAGGGTATCAATACTTGCAACAGTTTTTATGTGTACCTACCTTGGTCGAGTGAGTAGTCGTCAGTTTGATAAAGCACGGAATCTCGTACCTGCGGCAAGAACAATTTGTCATTATATTCCGCCATAAAAATCCAATTAACTCCTGCCCGATCGCACATACCACATCAACTTCGTGCAACAACTCGATATCGGAATCGGCAAATTGTCGTTGAGCTGGTTCTGATGTCCACTGGGTCACCGAATGCAGCTGATCGTGCACGCTGTATGGCCCTGGCAGGTAAGGCTAATTCTGTGGACGTCAACGCAAATTGGCGAAATCGAAGCTGATTTACAGCGTGTCTTATCCCGAAAAGTACCGGTATATGCAAAATAGAGCGTCGGCCGGCCTGAGCGCAAGAATGAATACTAAAAGGGAGGGGCCAGTGCGCTAAAATACGCAAGCTGCGTCGACGCCATTAGGACTGCTGCGGCGACGGATAAAAATTCCCGCAGTAACTAACGCATTTGAGCTTTGCGTTTTTTCAAGCTTTTTATATAATATCACGAAACAAAGCTGATGAATCAGTCGCTTTTTAGTGTTACACTAGACGGGACCCGTGCCTACGGCCCGGCTACAGCGCCGCGCCCGTGCCGTGCCACAACCCTCCCAAAGACCCGTTAGCATACCCAAAGCTACCCGTGAAAATTGACCCGTCCGCACCTCCGAGGGAGGGGGCCACACACACACACACACACACATATAATATACGTCTTCCTGTTTTAGTAGTATAGATACAACTCACGAATGAATTTTTCGAACACCTCATTCCCGTTGATCTCCGGCATATTCGAAAAGTACATCCAATAGATGGCTTCGGTAACTGAAATATTTGATTTTTAGTTTTTTGTCATTCTTTATTTGCTTACTGCTTGAAATTGCAAGTGTACGATAATAGTAACCTTGATAATGCTGTGCAGCCAGTTGCAACACAAGACCGTGCTGGATTGTATACAGGTAGCCTTCCTCATTCAGGGACAGAATTTTGAAGGTTTCCGCCAATTGACACACGATACGAGCCGTGTAGTAACTGTACGTAAATACACACGAACACAAGTGTAGATTATCTTGGTGCTAGTTCCTTGAATCTGCATAATTAGGCTGATCCTATTGCAGTCAACGCATATTTCGTGCTAATGCAGCGTTCTGTACAACGCCAGTGTGGGCTTGTTGCAAACTACGCGTGAAGAATTGTGAAGCGTGATAAATTCGTGACGAATGCGTTGACGACAACAGCTGCTGCGTCAGTGCGCACACGGGCAGACTACAATAGAATAAGCCCATAACGATATCCTAATCGTTTCAGGATCACTTGGCTCGAGATTACCCCCAATCCAAGTCGAACCCTGCCCAGACAACATACGCAACTCACTCCAAATTCTCCGGACAGGTCAGATCATCGCGTCTCTCTACTTGGCTACGATGTGACATCAGTGTGAACATGTCCTCCATACAGTGTGCCGCACGTCGTGTCCAAGCCTGACAGGTTATACTACTGTAGGTTACTGTATTGGATTGTATCAGCAATAACCAACACTCTTGTTCATTTCTTATTCTATGTTGTCGTTGACACAAGTCGTCGAATTTCGTGCAAGAGTAGCTGCAACATTGATGCAGCCCAATCGCATGTTGCAGCGAGCAACCCCTCCTCTCTGTTTATTTGTTGCGTTTGGGGCTGCAGTTTGATTCTACGATGGGACAGGCGGTAAGCCGGCATCTGCATAAAATTCGACGGCAACGCAACTATAGCCACAAGAACGACGATGTGACTATTGATTGCTATACAGTTTGTAGTACTAGATATACATACGTTATAAATGGTCTGTATGTCACCCACCAATCCGCTGAAGAACTGATGCATCAAACGCATGGTTTCGGCTCTGAACTTGTCCATCATCGTCGCTTTCACTTCGGCTCGTTGTTCGGCTCTGGAATTACATATACATGTATGTGTGAAACATCATGCTGTGCAAGTTACATCACAACCAACGACCGACTCATCTGTGTCCAGGTACAAGCACGATATGCCACGCTCCCTTGCCAGCGATGCTGTGGTCTTGCCCAAATGACTGTTCGTGTCCAGTGATCTGGTGAGCGAGCCAGCACGCTTGCTGCAAATCGGCATTGGATATTCGAACGAGCTAATGAAAACCTAACACCTGTTTCCAGCTATAGAATTTTGGTGCGTCCACACTGACGATGCCCTGGTACACCAGTGCGCGTTGAAGCATTTAACGCTCAATGTGCGCACTGTTTCGACCTGTTTACACATTAGTTTTCAACTTCCATACATTGCAAAATGTAGCCGAAACAGAATTTGTCGTTGCCTTGCCGCAGTGGTGGTCGCGTGGTGTTTGTTTTCAGATTTCAAACGGCCCCATGGTATACCAGCACACCAGTGTGTGTATATGTACCTGACATCGTTAGTGCGTTGAATATTGATGGCCGAGAGCAGGCCAATCAACACGAGTGGTGTGAGAATGACCACACCGAGTGCGGCGTACGACTTCCAGTCAGTTTCATCGACCGAGTTGACAAATCGCGACCACGAAGTGTTCGATCGACTGGACGCGTGTGATGGCTGTGTGCTGCGTGCACGACTCATGCTTACACCCTGAAACATCAAGGAAAATCGGAACATTGGACTCTTGTAGTCCGGTCAGAAATACTGTTGCGGCTGAGCGTGTCAAAGAATAGGGGTCATTGATAGTGTAATAAACAAGAACTAACAGGCTGAGGGAAACGACTACAGTAGCCGTTGTCACACAATGTTTTCAACGTTACCAAGGAGTCAATGAATTTGCATAATAGAAGCGACCTTTTTCTTTTATTCGCGGACTAATCAGCCAATAACAGTGCGATAATACGACGAAATTAATTTAGGCTCACCTAATCACTCATAATCCCGCATCAGTTTGATCCCCTTTTTATGGCAGAGATTAGTTTTGTTGTGATCACGATGAGATGATTGTCTTCAGTGACGTTCACAGTCAGGCCGGATTAGTGCGTATGATGTGCTCACATCAAATGTAGCAATAGTTTTTGTAAGCGCAGTGCTGTTGGGTTTAGCAGGGGATGAGAGACACACAACAAAAACCAAACTTGTGTTTGGGCCTGCAGATTTGAACCAAACAGACACCACGCAAAAAATGCACCCCACGATCAAAATCTAATGCGCACACACCCTATTCCTCTTACCTGGCATCACACACACCAGGCATTTTCCAGGAAAGTCAACATCGAAAATGTTCAACGACTGGCGCGAGAAGATTAACGGCAAAAGCGAGAATCTGTTCCTGATCTATCAAGATGACGATAAATATAATTTTGAGGAGAAAAACATTGTGTGCAGGTGGTGGCTGAGGCACGATCCGAAGGTTGGATGGTTTCTCAATTTTGGGTTCATTCGGAATTTGCGTATTTAACAGTCTATCCGCTCTTTTGTGACACGACCGGGATCCGGCTATTCACCAAATTGGGCATTAACCCTCAATTGGCTACCAAACTGCCCGTCGCCAAGGGGTTTCACCATTGCCTATTGCCTACCAACCATTCAAGTTCCAAGCGCCAAAACCTCAATGCACTCAGGTGCGTGCCTCCCTTCTGTCAATGTTCAGTTGTTGTGCATCACTGGTGATCGTGATCGGGTTCCTGGGTGCTGGCCACCTGCCGAGCACTGCCAATATCACAAGTATGGCCGTGGTCAAGGGATTGTTTCAGGTGCGATTCTTGTTTTTAGTTCATTGTTTACTAAACACAGTATATGTCAATTGGTTTTCCTTTTTTCTAATCACAGATCACCTTCTGTATCATGGTGCTCTTCTGCATTCTGTACCATTACATCGGTTTTCTATTCGTCTTGATTCAAGTTCTGGTCAGTTATTTTCAGGTTTACGTATAATAATGTACCCTGTCAAGGAACGCTTAGAATTTCCGAATTGTCTCCGGGGGTTTACTTGGGCTAAAAAATGTTTCCGGTCGTGTTGAGCTCCTTGTTGCGCCCAGAGGGTAGAGTTGCTGTAATCCGCGCAGAATCAAAGGAAATAATGCAAATCCTTCATATTTGAGACGCTTTTCTTTATTAAAATCTCAAAACAGAATCAAATCCCAAATAACCTCCCCGGGGATTAATGTGCACTTTTCGGTAAAATATCAGAATATTTTTCGCAGAAAGTCAGTCTGGCGTTCGATGTTGTCAACGTCTTTTTGTCAATCGTCAATTGTGGCCGGCTTTCCCGCACTCCTCCGCACGTGACTTATCGAATTGGAAGAGATCGCGCGCCCTTTTTCGTAGAAGAGATTCTGTGTGACTTTGTGTTTTCGTGTGTGACAATCAGTGTTGTGAGACTGCAACTAACTTGTTTGTGATAAACGTCGAGAAAAGAAGAACCCGCGGGATCCTATTCGTGAAGAGGCTTGCGTGAAACGCAACCCCGGAGTGGCCAGTGGCACTCGGCGGGGCCTTTTGTGAGGTTGGAGTTTCAGTGTTGTTTGTGTGTTCAACCCCGTGTTTACAGCCTAGGCCCGCCCGTCCGTGCCGTGGCCGGGTCTCCAAGTGTGCAAAGGAGGCCGTATCGTAAGGTGCCGGGCAGTGCCACGCCTTACGGTTACACGTGGTGAGCCGAACGAAAGGATTCGAGTGGAGCAAAAAGAGAGGGGTAAAGTTTGAGAGGTTTGGGGGGGAATTTGAAATTTATTTTCCCTCCTAATTTTGGGGTTTTTGCACCATAAAACCCCCTAAAATCACATTGCGAGATCTCGCCCCGGCCGCCCCATCACCGCGCCCGCACCCCCCGAGCCGTTTGCTGCGCGGGCCCGACCAAACAGGGCCCCGATTCGTCGACCCCCGCCGTCGAAGTCAAGACAAATCGAGAAGTTTGAAGCGAGGACAGTCTGGGCCGCTCGCGATAGCCGCCAAGAAGGAGAGAACGACCCCCAGACGCAAGACCGGATACCTCTGGGCGGTGGTCTTGGGGGCAGGTAAGCGATTAATAGAGTAGTGAGCTTTTTGTCAGAGTTTTTTTCGGTTTTTTGAATTTTCGGATTGGGATCCCCGACGTCACCGGCTGCTTTGTGAACCACCAGCAGTCCGGACATCCCAACAAACCCAGGATCGATCGGGTTTGTTGCCAACGCGACGAACGAGACGAGAACCCCCCAGCGAGCGACGAACGACAAGACGAAGCGAGCCGAGCCGAGCGGAACTGAAAGAGCCGAAAAGTGCAAGAAACTGCACGCAGCTGCCGGAAAAAGTGGGAAAACCACTTTTTCGAGAACCTAAAAGTACCTTGCGACAGATATCTCACGAAAGTGAGATATAAAATTTGATTCAGAAGCGAAAAGCTTCAAATTTTGGGGCATTTTTCTGGGATTTTGCACTTTTAGTGCAAAATCACAAATTTTTACTGCCGGCCCCGGAGTCATCGTCATAAAAAAGTGCGATTTAGTACTGAGAATCTTCATCGCGTCGTTGAACCCAACAACAGGACATCAACAAAGCAAAAGGAGCGAAGGACCAGTCGAAAAACGACGAAAAACGGCGCACGCAGTATCGAAAACGGCGGCAGGCGCGTGAACGACAGAAAAATCAGCTTTTTCGTGCACCCCAGCGTGTGGTTGTCCAAAAAAGTGGCAGCCATACGCTCGCGACACCAGAACTCTCGCCAATTTTTCCATTTTTGAGAAAAAACTTGGAAAAATTCGACGGAGCACAAATTCGTCACGATCAGAGAAAAATACAAACACGCAGCGGTATCAGACGACAGTTTTTGCGACATAACTTCGTGGATCGGCAACGGAGGAGCTTCATCGACGCAAAAACAGAAAGCTCTCGGCGAACCAAGTTCAGCGAAGGCAAAATCAAGAAAATCGGACGAAAATCCACGGAGATATCCACGTGTATACCAGGAATTTATACCCAGTTGCGAATAATCGGCGGAATTTCGACATTTGTGTGGCCGCACTTCGACAGGAAAGCGAGTTAAGGGCTGAAATAATTTCAGCCACAGTACCCAACAACTAGTTGACGTCTTTTCGCCGCAAAATCGCTGCAGGATTCGTGATTTATCCGCTGATAAATCACTGACTTTCGACGCTTCATCCCAATTGACATAGCCGATCTGCATTCTCATTGGTTGTTGGCGCGCACATCAGCCAATCAGCGTGCAGCACAGAAACACGTCAGCACCAGCGAGTTCAGCACAGCCTGCAGTGAAGTCGTCCAGCTTTTCAATAGCCAGATACCGTAGTATCTGACTCGGATCGCATTGAAGCACAACTGCAAGGAGTGCCAGCTCCCATAACCTACTGATACGGCGTCATCACGCTTTTTGGAGTCACGATTAGGTATTGACACGTTCTGTGAAAGGATCGACCAACTTTTGGAGGAGCACAAACAGCGACAAGCGGACGACAGGATGACGACACCTAGAAACTCGCGCTTCCTGAGCCCGAATCGGCCGACATGCACGATGTGTGGAGTACCGGGACATCATCAGATGGAGTGTCCACATTTCAATCGGCAACAGCTACCGCTTGCAGCACAGCCTGGGCAGCAAACCGAACCGCGTCGCAGGTACAGCTCAACCGTTCGGCAGCCGCTACAGCCACGTGCACCACTACAGCCAGCACCTGCGCAGAATACGACACGGCAGTTCCTGATGCAACAAGGCGACTTTCCTCCGCTCATGCCCCAGGCAACGAACACAAAGCGCCAGCCGAAGCCGATTATCCCGAAAATAGCACGGAACGAGTGGCGTAAACAGCAACGAGAAGCAAACGAGGCATATATTGAACAGGAACGTCAGGATAACGAAGCCGTTCAGCGAATGTTGACGAAATTGGACAAAAGTGGTCGAAAAAAGGTGGCACGTTCGTCAAAGCCGAAGAAAACGTCAACCCCCACAGACGCGCAGCAGCAGCCACCAAGCATGGATGGCCCGTCGCCTGTACCTAATGTTTCAGGCCGACCAGCAGCAACGACACAATTGTCGCCAGGGATTATGGCGCCACAGCAGGCTGTACAGGACCGCACACAGTACACAGCCAGTATGTCGCCAACGTTGCTGCGCAAACATTTGAACCCGAACATCCAAATTTACGAACAGGAACCGGCACCACAGCAGGAACAGCAACAACAACCTCAGCAACCAGTGCCGCTTGTTCGATTGGCAGAACCTACGCCGCCGCAGGAACCGAACGAGAGTGAACCCGACCGACCAGTGGGCGACATCCTTCGTGACAAAGGCACGCCCGTCGTCAGCATGCCAATTCCGGAAGAATACGTGCCGCCCACGTGCTACAGGGCTGAAGACGGATATCCCAGCATTAAAATGATGCGGTTGTCGCCTAAGTCGAGCTTCTTTTGTATGGACGTGCGCGAATGGCTCGACGCAGACGAGGAGGCAGTGAACAAGCTTCAGTGGTTCCTCAGCAAACGATATCCGCGCGACAAACACGATGATCCCGCCAATCTGTTGATGCGCGAGCGGGATTTGATTCATTATTTCCGGGAATTTGGCATCAAGCGTGTTGAGAGTGCGAAAATTCGGATGCGTCCACGCGAAGTCCAGCAACAAAACAAGCAGCAGAGTTCAGATTCATCGTACGATACAGCGAACAGCAGTGATGAACGAGCACCCAACGACGCGCACAATGATGATGATTTGAAATCGAGCAGTTCAGAGTCCGAGGCGTCTGATGAACCCGACAGCGACGATGGTGATTCTTCGGAGGACGATTCGAACAACACAATCACAGTGCTCTCGTCGCCGGATCGGACTCCTACAGCCAAACCACGGTCAGGCCAACGAACGGAAATGAAACAGCGCGCGCGTGAAACATCAACTTCGCCGAACCCACGACCACGATCGAAAAAACAACAGCGCGCGGGACGTTCGTTGACACGAAATGCTGAAAAGTACAAGGAGGCGAAATCGAAAAAGACGTCTACGTCACGACAAAAGAAAGCACGACCGTCAGTGACTGCAAAACAACAGCATGACGAACAGTACAGTACTTCAGCAGCACCGAGCACTCAGACAGAACCTCATGAACGTCACCACACGTCATCGCGTGAACGACCAACCTCGTCAACCGAGCATGAATACAGACGTCCGCGACAGAGCAGCATCACGCGACGACAGGACCAGCTGCGATCCCGTTCTCGGCACGAACATCGTGAGTCTGACCAGCTACCCCCGTACCCTCGACAGTACAGTACGGTACGCGGCGCAGACTACAACCCGGGCGGGGAATGCAACAGCAACGCGCCAGTTTCATTTTGCTATTGCCGAGACTGCGGTGGTAAAATGCCACACCCAGTGGTTTACCACGCACAATCGACTGGCCATGTCGTCGGGAGCGCGATCCCACAGAACAACAATCGGCCCCTGAATAATCAAGGACAGGCAGCCCAAGCTCAACTAGCCGACCAGCGTAATATGATGATGGCTGCCCAAATGAACGGAACACACCAGCCGATGCCAGTGATGCAGCAACAGGCCCAACAGTTGGACGCGCAATATCAGCCATCATTCGACATGCAGCAACAGCAAGTGGCAGCGCAACAGAACCTCGTACCGGAGTCGCAACAACAAACCGCACAGCCACAGAATCAACAACAATTGATACCGCAGTTGAACTCGGATGGCCAGATCCAACCGTTGTCCGCGCAGGGGCAGCTGCAACAGTTCGCGAACATCAGGCGTTCAGGGTTGGACGATTCTGAACTTTTCAACCCTGGTATGGCCCAATCAGGACCGCAACAGTACTATGCACAAGTTGGAGTGCCGGTACAAATCAGCTGGAAAATATCGCCTGATCGACGAAGGGAATTGCAAAAGGATGTTGTCAGTTACCTCAAAGGAGGCACGGTGCAGATATACAACGGAGTCGGAAGTCCGCAGCACTACTCAACATTCAAACGCGACGTCATCGAGTTGTGCAACAACATTGGAGTGGTCACCAGCGAAGAAGGTGCATTCGTGTTTTCGTTGATGATGGGCCCAACGATCAAGAATTATTGGGAGAGCCAGGGCCCGAAACGGTTCAACTTCAACGAAATCGTGTCGGCGCTAGGAAAAATCTTCGGCGAGGACAGCAGCATGTACAACGCCGAACTACGTCTCAAAACGCACGAATGGCACGCCGGCAGGGACACGATCGAGACGTACCTTCAGCGATCGAACGAACTCACGTCGGAGTTGTACCCCAACAGCACTCACTTCCAGTTCCAGGAGCGCGTGGCCCAAACGTTTGTGCGTGGCCTACCCGAATTGTTCGTGGCGCATCTGACAGACCACAGCGTCAACATGAGCAATGTCAACGATATGGTCATCAAATTGCGCTCGTACATGTGGGCACGTGCAACGCGTGGCGAAGGTCTATCTTGGCATGACTTGAACCCAAGGGCTTCGCAAAAGGTGCGTGGGGCCCGAGGTGGCTTCACTGACCGCGGTACGTATCGAGGCCGCGGCAGAGGGTACAACAACAGCAACAACAACTGGAATAACAGCAATCAGAACGCGAACATTACAAACGACCAAAACAATGGCTTCCAACGTGGACGCGGCCAGTTCCGAGGTCGTCGAGGCTTCCGAGGACGCGGAGGAGGCACCGATCCGCGCACCTGCTTCAAATGCAATCAACGTGGACACATTGCAACGGAGTGCCTTAACGACGTCAAGCCCGACACCACAGCCGCGCCGCGAGGTGGAGGAACAACTTCGCAACAGTCGTCCGAATTCAGGTGCTACAACTGCAACGAAACGGGCCATATGTCGCGTCAATGCCCGCAACCCAGAAAGGAACGGCCGAAGAACGAAACATCAGCGGGCACGACAACGGTGGTGCAAGTGTCGTCACCACAACCACGCGACTTCCGTGACCCGTATTACCAGTATTGCTTCTCATGTGGACAAGAGGAGTCAATGTGCACCTGTGTACTTCAACACCCGAATACGAACCCACGAATCGTTACCGCGTCAGTACAGCCAAAGAAGAAAAAAGGCCCATATCACTGGAAGCATAATCACAAACAAAACCAACGACCGTGCGATCGACCAAAGCAGGCATCACCGGACCTGGGATTGGTTCCATCTGACGACACGATCGCAAAGCTTCCGGAACGCAATTTGTCCGAATACGAAAAGGAGCTGATTCCAAAGATCGCGCATAAGATACACGAAGAGTTCTACACGACGGAAGGACAAACACTGCGCGAACACCAACGACCGTATCGAGACTATGAATGTGTTGAACTACCGACCCCGATCACGACGAGTGGTAGCAGCCCGTACATACAGGTGTTCTTGGAGAACATGGGATTCAGGTGCCTTGTGGATTCAGGGTGCCAGCCGAACATTATCCCGCGAGCTGCACTGAACATTCTCCAAGGAAAAGTGCGATACCGAGTACCAACCATCACACATCTGGAGAACTTGCGAGTGAACGCATTCAATAACCGCAACACAGCAGATATCGGTCCATTCGCACTGCTACGGATGAAAGTGAACGGCCGCCGTTGCTTGATGCCGTTCGCGATCGACAACAATGAGCATTGCGATATGTCGATCATTATCGGTTCGATGTCTGAAGCAATGATCGGAACGTTTGCACCGCTGGCGAATCGTGTGAAAGAACCTCGCCCTGACGAAATGTACACAGTGAAGGCATTCATGTTGAGTCCCGATGTGCCGATATACGAACCAATCAACAACGTGGACATCACAAAAGTGCCACCGGAGAAGCTGCCGTACAAACAACCAGTGCATCCGCTGCCAGGTACGAAACCCGATGACAACTCGAAGCCGAGGCAGCGCATCATCAAAGGACCGATCCGTGTCATCAAAAACTGCAAAATCGCACCATTTACGGCACAAATACTGGAACTTGAAGTGCGACCGCAGTACATGACCGAGGCCGAAGAGCAGGAATACCACAACATGGACGGCACCAAAGCTCATCGTATTCGTACTTACGATGATCGAGTGATTACTGACGGCATCGTGACGGTGGGTACAAACAACCGATTCAAAGTTGAAGTGAACAACCCATCGCAATACGCTCTCAAATGGTGCAAGGGCGTCACGATCGGCAAAATGGACACAGTATCGTTAGTGTCACCGACGAATAACCCGATGTTTCAATTGTCGGACAAGCAACGAGAGGATCCGTATTGGACACAGCCGTGCGATCACCAATCAGCTGAACGCGCACATCGCAACGGTGATTGCAAACCGCGAATCTACATGGAGAACAGCGCGTTATTGGGCTTCCAGATGTCGTTCGATGAAGCTCAAAAGCGATACGAACGATTTGCTGACATGGAGACGCACGCTGGCACATGTCAAGACGTTCAAGTGCCTGTGAAGAGCAAAACAGTCGAAACAGGACTACTGGACATTCGAAAAATCATCATGGCCGAACAGAAAGAGCGAGTACGATCTAAATTGGCAACAGACGCGACACCGGAACAACGATGGGAGGCGTTGCATCCAAAGTTGGACAAAGCTTTGGAGGGTACGCCGGTATTGGACGAGCATCGACGACGATTTCTTGAAATCGCCAAGGAATACCACGACGCGTTTCACGTATTCGACAGCGATCGTGCAGACGCCGGTACTGACATCATGCTCGAGATCAAGACTGGCGACCACCCACCTATCGTTGAGTCGCCGCGCCAAATGCCGTACAAATATCGCGAAATGTGCCGACAGAAACTGGAAGAGCAACTGCGAACGGGCATCATCGAACCGTCGAACAGCGAATGGTGTTCAGCAATCGTCCCGGTCATCAAAAAGGATGGCAGCCTACGAATCACAGTCGACTATCGTAAATTGAACACGATCACGGTGAAGGACAAGTACAACCTGCCACGACCGCAGGAGATACTCGACTTGATTGGCAACGGCAAACCGCTGTGGTTCTCGACGCTGGACTTGTTCTCAGGGTTCCATCAGGTCCGCGTGCACCCGAACTCGAAGCACAAAACGCAGTTTGTGACCCCGTTCGGCACGTTCCAATACAACATGATGCCGATGGGCACGTCGAACTCACCGCCAGTGTTCCAGCGAATCATGAACAAAGTGTTCCGAGATTTTGACGACCGTGTGTTCGTGTACCTGGATGACGTCATCATCGCGACCAAAACCGAGGAGGAACATCTGGAACTGCTGGGCAAAGTTTTCCATCGACTGCGCGAATGTGGACTGCTGATGCAACCGAAGAAGTGCGACTTCCTGAAGAATGAAGTCAAGTTCCTGGGCTTCATTCTGGACAAGAACGGTGTGCGACCGAATCCGGCGAAGGTTCAGGCGATTGTGGATTTCGACCCGCCGACAACGCCGCGAGGCGTCAAACGATTCCTGGGCATGGTTGGCTTCTATCGTCACTTCATCCCGGGATGCTCGAAAATCGCACATCCGCTGAACAAACTGGTGCGCAAGGACGAATCATGGCGTTGGGGCAAAGAGCAGCAAGGCGCATTCGAAACGTTGAAGGAGAAATTGGTGACGCCGCCCGTCATGCTGCAGTACCCCGACATGACGAAACCATGGGTGATTCGAACCGATGCAAGCTGTCGTGGATTGGGTGCAGTGCTCGAACAAGTCGGTCCCGATGACAAACTGCATCCGATCGCATATGCATCACGACGAACAGCCGACGCTGAGACACGATACGGCTCGACCGAACTGGAGTGTCTGGCATTGAAGTGGGCGATCAACAAATTCGAGAATTACATCAAAGGCCGCGAAATTCTCGTCGTCACGGATCACATCGCGTTGCAGGAGGCAATGTCACGTCGAATGCGCGGCAACGCACGAGTCGAGAAATGGATCAACGAGGTGTCCATGTTCAACCCGAAAATCGCGTACACGCCAGGCAGAGGCAATCTGGTGCCCGACTTCCTCAGCCGTATCTACGACGATTTGAACGTGCAACCTGCGGCCGCCATCGAATACGCCGACTCATTCACGACGGAGTTGGAACGATTGAAAAAGTTGGCCGACGAACAGGACGAAAACACAGACCCGGCGCAGATTGTACGTGTCAGCATGATTCAAGTGCAGGAAGAAGAGACAGAAGCCGCCGAATTCGACGACACAACGATCGAATTGTGCACACATGAACTGATGGAGGACAGTGAACAGCCATCGTGCACCGTTATGAAGGCGTACTGTTTCGACGACAAGCCAGAATCCGATATTTGTGCACGTGAACAACCAAACGACGTTGATCTGCAACCAGTCGCAGCGAACAAAGTGGACGTGTTCGATTCATCAGTAGGCCTCGTGATGAACCTGCGTGCGACGGCTGCGGACCAGAAGAAGAAGAAAATTGTGAAACATCGGCGCAAGTACAAACGCAATAATCGAACGAAGCCGGCAGGTTCAGCAAAATCGGAACGGGAACCGGAACCGGAACAGCAGAGTGCGGAACCGAAAGTGGACGGACAGATCAGCCAGACCGTTGTCACAGAAGCAACACAGGAACAGTCGTCCACTGAAATCGAAACGACCGGAGATCCGACTATTGCCGAATTGTCGCCAGTCGAAATCGTGAAGTCGAAACAAGGAGAGGATCCGTTTTTGCAGCGACTGCGTTTGAAACTGGACAACGTGTACCGCAAATTGCCGGATCCACCGACGATGTGGGACAATTACATTGTACGTCATCACAACGAATTCTACATCGACAGCAATGACATCGTTCGACACATCCACGACAAGGGCAAACAAACACAGCTGTGCATACCAGCTGTGATGCAGAAACAGCTGTTGATCGACATGCACGAACACTGTGGCCATTTCGGCAAGGACAAAATGATATTGGCCATGCGTCGTGAATTCTTTTGGCCAGCCATGATCACGGATGTCGAACGTCACTACGCTGGATGTTTCGTTTGTGCGACGGCAACTGGTCAACACAGACGTCCGAAAAATCTCGTTGGCGAAGTCGATCGACCAACGGCACCAGGCCAGTGCGTGCACATGGACATCCTGCAACTGCCCGTCACGTCACGCGAGAACAAGTACTTGTTGATGATCATTGATGCATTTTCGAAGTACCTAACGGCATACGCAATGCAAGACATGTCAGCGGAGACGTGCATTGAACGATACATCGACTACATTGGCACACACGGTGTGCCAACGAAGTGCATCACAGATCAAGGCGTGCAGTTCACGAGCAAACTGCACAAAAGTGTGAACGCCGCGTTTGGCATCGACCATCGTTGCACGACGACGTACCATCCACAGTGCAATGGGTCAGTCGAGCGATCCAACCGCACAATCATCGATCGATTCACACGAATGTTGAGCCAGGAGAGTGTCGAATGGGACACCATTCTGTCGACTGCAACGATGTACATCAATGCGATGCCGAACGAGGATTCCGGGTACTCACCGTTCTTCGTCGAACACGGCCGACCAATTCGACTTCCGGCGAATTCGATATTCGACGAATTGGTCACGAAGAAGTACTGCGACACGCCGGATTACGTGACGCAGTTGGCCCGAACGGTACCCGACATCTTCAAGGAATGCTCGAAAGGACTGGAAAAGATGAACGAACGCAACAAGAAGCGAAACGATGCTGCCGAGGCCAGAACGAAGCCGTACGAAATCGGTGAACGTGTTTGGGTGTACGACCCCAAAGTGGCCAACAACGAGAATTACAAGTTCGCACGCAGTCACACTGGACCATATATGGTGATCCAGGTGAACCCGAACAAAACCGTCAAAGTGTGTCGACTGGACGAAGGTGACACCAAAGTCGTCACCGTGAATCGAGACAAACTATCGCGCGTCGCAGACGAGATCGACAACAGCATCGTGTGGGATGGACACGTGGCGATCTACGTCAAGGAAGAGAACAAGATTAAAATGGACAAGTTGACGAAGCCGACGCGCCGCTCCAATGCCCGGTATAATCTACGGGGCACCGAGGAGCAGCACTGACGTCCGATTCACAACAACTGTACATAGTGTATATAGTCATCGTTTTATTCATCGTTAATCGTTTATTTGCAGATTGAACAGTTCTACCAGTGTTGTAACGGCTAACAAGCGACTAACAGGCCTTGACGAGGACGGCGAACGAACAATCTACTTATGCATACCTCTACCGAATTGATGTGAATCCGACAGCTTTATTTGGAACGAATTGCGAACGAAACGATCAAAATAAGGACGGTTGTACCTGTAGACGAGCCATCGCCAGAGTTGTCGCTCCAATAGGGTGAATCCCGCCACAGCGCACCGACGAAGTATCGTATGACCAATGCGCCGTATTCGCATCCGTAGGGTCATCTGAAGTGAATATGAATCGATTTGGAATGTGAACAAGCGACAGTGATCGAAAGGAACCGAAATGTGCACACGAAGCGATCAGGTACCGTACTTACCTGCAGTTGTTGCATCCGACGACATGAGCTGACCGATCATCAGTGGAGTGCGAAGTTGCCGTTTTCAACTCGCGAGGTGTGCGTAAACGCGTGTGTGGAGTACGACGGGTCGCGTGGGTGAAGTGTGGCTGGAAATCGCAGTGAAACATCACTAATGCAACGGGTGGCCAACCGTTCATCTGTGTCAACTCTGTGCATCTTCTAGCGTCATCTATGTACTGTCCTCTACTCATGCCGCTATGTATTTCATCTCTACTCCCATGTCATGCAACGCGTCTCAATTATTGTGATAGCAGCGCGCCGCGCCCGCTCATCGTTACAACTGCCACTCATATCTTCCGTTTATGAGTTCAACTTTATGTTCATCCGTTCATTTTGTGTTGGCAGTCCTTGGTTACTTCATGCGCTAGCGACCGCGATTTTCGCTTATTTTGTGGCTTATTGGAGCTTCAACGTGGACTAATGACGTTCTTCTGTTGCAGATTCAGTATTTGCGGCAATTATCGAGCAAATCATTGAATTCAGCGATTATTTAGCGAAATAATCAAAACGTCAAGAACCCGACAGCTAGTTGATATGGCGAGTGGCGCCGAGGATGCGTCGACGGCTCTCGAGGATCCGTCGGACATGGAAATCGACGCGTTTCCGGAGGGCATACGCGAGGGAACCATGTTCCGGACGACCATCGGCAATGTCTACACCGACGATCAGGAAGCGTTGGGAGTTGCTGCGAAGTTGCGAGACGAGGCGGCTGTGCGTGATGCTATCGACCCGCAGGCCGCGTGCTTCGAGCTCAACGCATTGAATCTTGAACAACCGTCAGACAAGATCGAATGTTCGAATATTGAGGACGATTGGCTGAAAGGTGTTACGTCGCCAGAAACTGCAAATACGCTTCGTCAGTTGAATACCGGAGTGACGCAGCGATTCACATCGACGGCATGGATGAATCAGGCAGTGACCGTCACTGGCGACAACGTGAATGAGGCGATCATCAAGAACACCTACCTGAACGACGAATATGAGATGGACACGCCGGAGGACGAAATTGAATTTGAATCGGCACGCGAAATCGGCCAGGACGAACCGTTGGTATTCGCAACAAAAGGACTGAATGGACGAAAGCGCAACTCAGCTGAAAAGCTATCGGCACAGGATGTGCTCGAACTTGGAGTGCGCGCAGCGAATCCCGACAACCCGCGTCCGAGTGGTCAGCCACTCGCATACCTGGAACCGATGGAATCAGACAAAGTGCATTGGAAAGACCGATCGCCGGCTGAAAAGGTGAAGAACAAAGTTGCACCGTTGACGACGTATTCAAAGGAAGGATGGCACATGTTTGACGAGGACGTGCTCATCCCGGCGCTGAAAGGCAGAGTGAATCTGGACGTCGATGTCATCTGCGAAATCATCGCCCAAATCAACGAACAGGTGCCCAGCAAGGTGAACAAGCGTCGTTATGTAGCCAGCGCCATCAACGGTATCATCAAAACGCGCATTGGATGCAGAACTACCAGCATGCAACTGTATTCGTTCTTCATGGGCTACTACATTCTGCAAGTATCCATCGGCAGGCAACTCGGTCGAGTGTTGATCATGCAAGTGGTCAGCACCAACGAACAATGGAACGAGGCCGAGGAAATGTTGACGAACAGCTTGCGCTATAACGCTGCGATCGGCTGGGACGCTGAAATGGATCACATCACAAAGGCAGCGATGACACGATTCCGAGGACAAGGCTGGGAGAACCGAATCGGCGAGGGCCGTGGCAAAATTTCGATGCTGCGCATGTGTCAGGACTATCTCGTACACTACTACAGCTTCCTACCGTACGCATTCCAACGTGCACTGCTCAAGGAGCGAATCGATGAGATCGAGGACGTCCGATTCATCGTGCGAATGGGATTCTCACTGATGAGTGGCGTGGTGTTCCTGGTGGACGCCAGCGCCGTCTTCGACAAGGGCACGTTTGCGTTGTGCGAATCGTTCAAAACGTTCTGGAACACGAAGTGGAACGGCATCAACATGGAGCTGTGGAAAACGTGCGGCATCATCTACGCGTTTGGAGTGTCAGGCATGGACGAACGAGCATCCATCGACACGTTTGGCGTACCGCTACCAACGCATCTCGTCGACATGCAGCACATCGACCCGTCGGACGTGCGTCTGAACGCGAAAGGACACGGCGCCAATTTGGCAGCAGAATCAGCGTTGTGGCTGCACGCCGAAATGCAGAAAGGACTGAAGGACTATGGCTACGAGAGCAAGCAACAGGCATATGTCAACCGTCGTCATGGCAGAGCGACACGTCACACTTATGGCAGGCTGACGATGCCGGAGAATACCATCGACGTGTACGCCGCAGGTTGGCTTCGCAACTCAGTGCTGCAGAACGCCGACAATGAGTACACCATGCATCTGAATTGGTATCTGGCCAAGGACACGATCAACACACTGGACATTGCGTTGATGCAGATGCTTTGCAACCCGGCAATCCACAACGTACAGATCGGCAACGTACTTCGCCCGTCTATTCAGCGAACTCTGTCCATCATCGACGAACAACGATTGGCTGCGCCGTTGAGAATCGACACCGGAGAAAGCGCAGACGACGTCATCAGGGAGTACCGTTCGATGAGCGATAAAACAGGAAAGCCGATCAGCTGGAGGAACAACATCGTTGACATCGCGTTACGTTACGTGAAAGTCACCATGAAGTCGCTACTGTCGAAGCACAACAGTGATATCGCTGTCAGCAACAGTCCGCCGACCATCGAACAGTGCGAACTGAAAATTGCCGCGTATGGACCCGACTTCTTGCGCATGCTGACCCCGAAACTGAATATGGAAGTGGTATCGTTCGGATCACAAGCCATCGATGCACAG
>JASAMV010006554.1:0-13883 GCA_030248065.1 Rhynchonema sp. JSB1_4
GTTAATGAGTGTTGTGGCCGGCCAATTCTACATCTCTCAATCTCAAACATTCAACTTCATCAAAGGTGACGCTAGCACCCCGGTCCCCGTTGCGGTTGTTGTGTGCGTGTCAGCGACAACGTCGTTCTGTGTCCACTGGTTAGGGACCACTTTTTCTCACATTCACTTGATGCATTTATTGAATTGCAATCATTTGTAGCAATCTTTGACCCACAGTGTCTGCACGGATTGTGCACAATTGCTGCACTTTTCATGCACTAACTTTGACCTGCATGCAATCTTGTTACCGTATTCTCCAAATTACAAGCAGCCCAATTTTTCGATACTCGGTTACTTTTTATTAAAAAGCACTCGGTTACTTTTTATTGAAATAGATTCCCCGGCTCAGTCGAGAGCGTAGCAAATCTGGTGTTATTTTCGATCGCCAAGTGCGTGTTCCCCGTTTTTACCTCTTATCAAGAGTACACATACATATAGTGTAGGTACAACCAACAGTTTTATGAATATGAGCTTGAGGTTATAGAATTCCGTTCCACCAGTCAACATCTTTGCGCTCAGAAACGAAAAAATGTTTCTAAGAAACACAAAATTTAAAAAACCACAAGCACCTTCGGCCAAACCATCATTATTGTCTTTGTAGTGACTGCCGTGACTGAATATAAGTTCACAGTGAAAGTTTTGCCAGATTAGAATGTTTATTTCTTCAGCTTTCATCTCATCGACCCTGGCGACAGCTGCTGCCCGGAATGGACATTTCGCGGGTGGTCCTTTTTCGATTTATTCAACCTGCAGTGACTGAAACAGAGCTGTGGCAGCACTGCCATGAGACATTAGAGGTCAGCAAGCATTTATATCTCCTCTTTTTAATTTCCAAAGTCATGTTCAGAATCTGTACGTACTCACCTACTTACACACTATGTACATACATACGTAGGTAGTACAGGAACGAAACGTACCTATCAAAAGTTGCATGCTGCATACCTCGTGTTTGAAAGCGGAAAATTTGTTACTGAGGGGCCAGTTTCTATTCGGTGTTGAAATTCTACCTGGTGCAGAAGGTAAACTTCTACACTTTGGTTTCAATTTTCTACCCCTGGCCCTTCGAAGATGGCGCAGCACAACGGAATATCGCGTATCATGTTTCAGGTGTGTCCGATCGGAGTAGATTATAGGCTTCCGCGCGCCCAGCGCGGGGGTTTGCGACACGCTCACGTTCTGTTTGGATCGCGAGCCGAAGCGGTACATTGCGCATCAATTCCGTCGAAGGTTGGCGCAGAGCGGATGACGACACGGCATTTTCATTTTCTCTTCTTGAAGTCTTCTTGCTTGTGACCGCTCATGGAGGCGACCTGTGACCCAGGTCACCGTCAGTGCTGAGGATGCACACAAAATCGCAGGTTTTTTGCTATTACAGAGATTGAAAGGTCGGCAAGTGCGTGGCGATTTGGTGGAGAGCCTGTGCGATGACTTGTTTCAGCAATATTTCTTGGATGAAAGCAGTGAGTCCGCGCTTATCGTATTGTCGCCGTCAACTCCTCCCATGCTTAAATTCTCGCGCTCATTTAAGGCTGCTTGAGAGTTGGCGACTGTACCATTAGACTATTGACACCACTTTGTCGTTTCTTGGTCGTTCTCGTCGGGAGTAGGAGTTGCATATTCGCTGACGGTGCACCAGGTCATCGTCGGTGTGAATAAACCCGGTGGCCAAAAGCAGCAACTGCTTTTTTCTCCATCACGTCAAACAACACGGCTGCTTTCTTGGACATTGAGCTTGTGGCGGGATCATTTGGCGAGTCACCATGAACCGGGTTTGAGAAACCGGTAGCTGACCAGGGGATTGGATCGGATATCTGTTTTTTGACATAGGGCTAAAATTTTCATGCGACTGCTTTCGATCAACGCTTTTGTTGTGCTCCCTGATACAAATTTGATCACGATTGCGCCAGAAAATTTTTATGGTGAATCGGCGGCGGTGTGCCAGACAATCACGCGACCAAGGCAGATCCAATGCGATTCGATCACCTATGCGCACACAGTAAACACCCACCATTATATTATTTTTGTTTATTTCTGTTACTCTAATTTTTCAGTCCCCGTCGTGAATGATGTGAGCGGACCGCTCACCCCCAATTCCATTGCACAGCCGTTCGCAGTTGACTTTGGTGTTCGTTCGGTTTGTTGAAGACTCATTCATGTGTTTGGTTTCTTATTACGTTTTCTATCTTTGCATTATGCAGCATACCGTTATTAGAGCTGGAAGACACGCAACTACGACCCTTAAAAAGATATGTTGTCTTGCTTGAACACGCACGTATTTCCAGCTTTTTTGGTGCAAGTTTCTGTGTTAAATGTAGGTGTGGTTCCAGATTGTAAAGGCCTAACTATACTTTGTTCTCTCACGCAACACGAAACAAATTCTCGTGCGCTGATTGGCTGGCGAGCGCGTGCGAACCAATTGGCGCGGGAAAATTTGTTTCGTGTTGCATGAGAGAACAAAGTATAGTTGGGCCCTAACGATATTGTGTCTCGTGTTCCAGACCCAGCCGCGACGTTGTGAGAGTGACCTATGTGAAATGGAAAACGCTGCAAAACGCTCTCGACTGGAATGTGATGAGCTCAGCATCTTCTTTCCTCAGACGGCGACCCGACCGGTGGCACGCGTAAGCCCACGGCCAGGTTGGATGGGAAAAACTCATTTTCATTCTTGTTCCGTTGCGAGCTGTGGTGATGCTGCGCTTGGTCTACTAATTTTTTATGGCAACCCCGGTGGCAAATTATGAATCATGGGATCCAAGAAAAAATATGTTTCTCGCGAATGTGGCCATCTGGTGCGCAATGTGTTGCCCCATACACACACACACACGCATGGCAAGCTGGCTAAAAGCGTTGGTCACAATTGCAAAAATCCCGGATTTTTGCAAGCAGCAAACATCCCGGACGCGCATGGTCACAATTATCCGCGATGTATAAAAATCCCGGACGTCAATTGTGACCCTTACTTAATGTTTCACGGATGCACGTATTGCACATAAAAGATATTGATATTAGGTTCTGAGATGGTTATCGCGTTAACAACGCGGTTTAGAATACGGAGGATTACACTATTGCAGCGCCAGCAGAGTCGATCGAGCATCAATCCCATTATGAGCATGCACAGTCGTGTCGAGAAGACAGGGATGAAGAAGAGGGCAGCAATTATGCGGGGTTCGCAATATTTTCTGTTGCAATTCAACCGTTTCTACTCTTGCCAAACCGTGACGTACAGTGTGTTCTGTATGTCGTTCACTGCAAGAATATTCATTATTTGTAGAAAGGTAATTCGGAGATTAGGGGCATATTGTACTGTAGATAAAAAAACAACATTAATGGTCTATTCCTACACTAGAGTATTTTTATTTCGCGCCCACACGCATAGAGCACCCGGGGGTTTGTACGGAAAGCTCAGATAGGTACGGTAAAAGGGGGTGAACCTGAAACGAGGATTTTTTATGTGAACCTGAAAATCAGGATTTTTTGTGTGATTCTCTGATTCAGTGTCGTTGTGCACGACGACCATCGTTTGCTTGCAATACAGTATATTGTGCTTTGTGTTTACAGCATTCAGTGTGGTCCGCCAAGCCCACCCGATGAACAAGGTCAGGGAGGCAGCCGGATCGACGGTGGATCTGAGCAAAATCACATTGGCGGTAGCGGTGGCCAAGGTCAAACCAGCGGAAACGGAGGAGGCTCGAATTCAAATCACGCGCCGTCCGACAATGAGCGCGGCGCCCAACCGCCACCTGGGTCTGGTGACGCGCCTCCCCCGGCGTCCGGTGGCAGCAGTCGACCGTACTTCTATCTGGTGGAAGTGCCCCAAACGCTGACAAGTCGGTGAATTATTTTGGCTAATGGTTTTCTCGTCAAATCATCTCGTCAAACAAAGTCGTCGAACACGTTAGTCCCAAATGGGCGCGAAAACTAATACATCTGTTTGACGACTTTGTTTGACGAGACGATTTGACCACATTACTATAAGCCATCATTTTCTGTTTATTACATATTTTGGCCTGACTGCGCATGTGCTATATTCGCTTGTTGAAATGTGGTCGTCTCGCGTGACCGTCACGTCGTCATAAATGCCATGTGTCATTTGTTGAGCTCACTGCTCTGAATTGACGATCTGTTTACCACAGATAAAATGGCCCATAATCGGGGCCACATATACATACATAACTATATTGTTCACTATTCACAGGGACGATGGCGTGCTTTGACCTAAGACAGAAACTGACGGGCACGCGTAAGACCCATTTATAATTATTCCGCGACTTTTCAGGCCCGGAAGTTGCAGGCCCAGTTTTTCAGCCCCGGCCGATTTAGGCCCAGCATATTTGACGCATTTATAGGCTTAGGCTTAGGCTCCAGCAGCAGGGCCTGA
Source organism: Rhynchonema sp. JSB1_4 (assembly GCA_030248065.1). Lineage (NCBI taxonomy): Eukaryota > Metazoa > Nematoda > Chromadorea > Monhysterida > Xyalidae > Rhynchonema > Rhynchonema sp. JSB1_4. The sequence continues at coordinate 4,418 of JASAMV010006554.1, forward strand.
ATCTGCCGGACCTGAACCTGTGCCCCGTCACTGAATAAGCGTCGCACAATAATTTATTATCGGCTGCGCCAGCACGCAAAATATACTAATTCTGTGCCCAATCATTTCAGATATGGAGTTGATCAGCCTCATAAACGACAGTGTTGTCGGTCACGTATTCGTTGAACGACACGCAGACACAGTCGGCTATCCGATGGTTCGGGTTGTTCGTATTATACGCGGTTATTTGAGGCCGATTCTAGCCGCGACGGGTCATATGTGCATCGAGCGCTTTCGAGAGACGCAAATGCGCGTGTGTGCACACGATCAACTGCCGCCACCAGCCACACTCGTTAGTCACATTCAAAAAACTCAATTCGTCTCATTTTCAAATTGAATAGGCTTGGTGTTCTAAAGATGTTTGCATGACAGTGTCGTTGCCTGATTCGCAAGGCGCGCACTGCGTACTCGGCCTGCGCGACATATGAGGATTGCGCTTCTCATGGATCATGCGTAGTGTTTGAAGGAATATTGTTCGCGCCCAAACACATTTTGAGATAATGTACTTTATGTAAAATGTTTTAACAAAGACAGCGGCGTCACATGCCCAGAGACACGTGCACCGTGTCCACAACGTTAGGGGGGCTGCCCACTCATGACGCGACCGGCTATTGTGTGCCTCTGTGTGAGGCTTGAGAGTGACGATGACCGGGTTCACCGCCAGCCTGCAACACCAGGTTTGAACGGGCCCCCAAAAGCGCGTTGCTGTGCAGTTCACATTACTGCTTTAGACACAGAAGGCCGAAATCAAACCTGGTGATCGGTGCGATTCCATACGGTCTTGTCTTGGGCAAGTGAGCTTTTGTGTTGAGCATCTTGCGTGATGATCTACTTAACTTTGAACAGCGTAAAAGCAGCTTAGTTTTGGTCTGGGAACGACTTTCACGCTGGTCAAAATAATCAGTCGCATCAGTAAGTCACAAAACATTTTTCATGCGGACAGCCGCAGTCTGACCAAGGCTAGACTAGTAAAACCTGATCGGAAGCATCTCCAAGTTTGATTTCGCTCATTGCAAACTATCATTCGTAATGTGATTATGTGACTGTCGTCCTAAATTCAGGCTAATTCGGCACACCCGCCCGCGGGCACGTCGAACTCCCGTATCAGCTCGACACCAAACAGAGTGCGGCGGAACACGCACACCATGGCATCACACCGTCAAGGTCATTTATTCGAAATTTTTGCATTTTTGGGTGATTGGGGCCGTGAGAGGTGGGGCAAACGGACGTTGTTCTTGTGTCGTCAGGTTCGCCTCTCTGAAACTGGCGCCCGGCGACTGGGTCCCAATCGATTAAGGCCCGGTCATTGGGGCCCGTAACAACTTGGGCCCCCCTGCTTTTGTGTCGATTACCTGTGTGCAGGCCAGGGTTCAAAAAAATTTTTTACCAGAGCACTGTTTAAAAAAACACAAAAAAATTTAAGCAGAAAACGCAGCGCGGTCCATCAACTATGTACTTTATGAGTCATTTTGGTGGTCAGACTAAACGCCGCAGACGCGATGTTGGGAACATTGATCCAAACTAGAAAAAATTTCAAAATTTACGCCTCAAAAAACCATTTTCGGATGGAAGAATTAGGCTGTTTATTTTTCCGAATAACTCGTTTTGTAAAACTAAAAAACAGCAACGTGTCACTAGTCTTGCGCAGTGGTTTTTTTTAAAAAAAATTTTTTTTATTAAAAAAAAATTTTTTTAAAAAAAAAATTAGTTCCAAAAGTTAAAAAAAAATTTTTTTTTATTATTTCAAGATTCGAAAATTTCTCTATTTTTTGCTCTAAAAGTGCTATTTTTTGCATAAAAATTGATACTGTTAACATCACCCGACCCTACCATGGGTGTATTGGGTGCCATAATCGTTGTTTTGTGGCATCTAGACATAGTGCACACACTCACATGGCCTCTCATATGATTACACATGTACATGTGACTGGGTGGGCATGCATTTATCCATGCAACAGACCCGAAAGCAGTGATTCGGTGTGATATTCACTCTATATTTACACTGTTTGTCACATATTTGCATTGGTCGTGTACCAAGAGGCAATAGTTTCACCCAAATTTACCGTCTTGAGTGTCACAAAGCCACACCAAGGCACCCACACCACGTGGGGGAAGTGTACGGGTGTGTACCTGACCACTGTTGGTACTCATTGACCATTGTTTAGTATTGTTTTCGTGTCGTGAGTGCTTTATATGCACTTACCACACGTTATGGAAGAAAAATGCCACTATTTTTTGCTTTAGCGCTCTTTTTTTTTCGTTTCTGGCAGTTTTTGGCTGGAATAAAAAAATTTTTTTTAAATTAAAAAAAATTTTTTTTAAAAAAAGGGGTTTGAATAAAAAATTTTTTTTATTAACCACTGGTCTTGCGTAAAGGCGTGCCCTCAAAGCACCTCACCGTCTGATCAATAACATTGGTATTTTTTGCTTCAATGCAGCCCTCAAGGCAACCCAGTCATTAAAAAACAGCATATCTAACTTTTCAAATTTTTTTATTTTTTTTGATTAATCATTGTTTTTTTAATCAACCCTGGTGCAGGCCTTTGCCACTGTGCATAGTTCAGCAAAACAATGTGAATATTCACCACAATTTTATTGCCGCGGCCGCGGGTGCCAATATTGAAGGCGTATAAAATTGCCTTTCCCTCATACAACTAGAAATAAAGAAAGCTTGCGCGACAAAGGAGGCCGCTCTCTGACAAAAGCGAAAAGCAAAAAGTTTACTACACGCTTTTTGCTTTTCGCTTCTTGCTTTCGTCAAAGAGCAAAAGCAAAAAGTTGACTTTTTGCTTTTTGCTTTTGTCAGAGAGCAAAATCAAAAAGCAAAAAGTCGAAAAAAAGCAAAAAGTTATCACGACTTTTTATGCCCAAAACCAGGCTGCACAAACCCGAAAATCAAAAATTACACAGGCCTGAAACACGCTAATGTTTGCTGCTTGTGCGCTCTTCACAACTTTTTGCTTTTGCTTTCTTTTGTCAGAGAGCAGTCTTAGGAACTCCATCACGAGATGAAAAGTTCGCCGAAAGTTGATTCACGGCTGAGTTTCAAATGATTCGATGAAGTGTGATTAAAAAAAACAAATTATCATATTTTTAGACGATGGCTTGCAACCGGCTATGTCCAACAATATGTCGGCGAATGTCGCTGCGCCGTGTTGTTTGTACGTCATTAATTGTCCTACCGACTTGACCGGTGAGTGAGTGTCCATGACTAACCAATGTATTGGTTAAGTTCGATTAAACGCCCTGGGTCTTATCCGGGTTTTTCGTCTGATTTCTTGGAATTTGAAAATAAAAATACTCAAAACGCTGAGGCTGAATTGCAGAGAGCGAGAAATCCAACGCAAGATCTTGTCATCATGTTACCCCTTTTCCATTTATTGTCTTATCCCCAAACAAACATGTCTTGATGCACGTTATATGCACCTGTCGGAACTTTCCGTCTTGGGCCTCATGGACTCGCTTCGGCAAAAGTGCGTTATTCTATGTTATCGTCAAAATGTTTTCCTTCAGGAAGTTATCAAAATGAGCCCAATGCAGGGAGGGTGGGGGGATCCGTAGACGGAAATCTCACGGTAGGGTATTACTATTCAGCGAGTTCGTTACCTGACGTGTGTATCCTGAGCTTTAATTTGGACCTAACCAGTTAGGTCGCAGGAAAACACGTTTTTCGTCTACAGCCCCAAGGCCGAACACTCCCGCCTCAAATTTTCGGGCCCTACTTTTTCTGAAAAAAAGTGCGTTTTGCCCCGGTGTTCACACATGTGCATGTGCGGCGAAGTGACACACATTTTGGCATAGATTCAAAGTTTCTCTCACACTTTTCCGAAAGAATGTCGCATGGGGCCCAAACGGAAAATTCCGGCGCGGCAGTTTCCGCTCGTTTGCAGATAGCATGTTGCATGACATGAGCAATCGGCAGTGCCGTTCAATGTCAGTCGTCGGCAGAGAGTCGTGCAAACAGCTGAACCTTCGGACCCCTGCTCTGATTGATGTGGTGGCGACAGCATTGAAACGGCAGCTTAGGGACAGGTTTCCGCTTGTCAGGAACCTGACCGTCACCAAAACGTTACCGCAGCAGGTATGTTTCTCTTGTCTTACACCTTTTTTAGCACTGTCAGTTTTTTGGCTCAATAAAAACAGGGTTGTTGTACCTGAGGAGGGAGAGTGATCGTAAACTTAGCCTTGCCCTAAATTTCTCATCGCACGGGTCTGAATTCCCGAAAAGCAAATGAGCAGCGCATCTGAAACCGCACCGTGTTTTTATGTGGCGCGCGCTCTCTCCACTTCGGTGCGCAAGTTCCCTTTTTACGCCCAAAACCTGCGTGAGTTGAACAACACCAACTGCGCGTTTCCCCCAGGAACAAACACTAACTGGGGGTGCTGGACAGATGTAAGCTTGTGAGTGGAACATCAGGCAGAAAATGAAGACTATTGGGTTGGGTGAGCAGATAAACTGATGTAAATATTCTGGAACTGTGACTGATTATAAGAGGAACCATTCAGAAGCGTACTGGTCCGGCGGCAACATCATCCGCCACTCCAATATCCACGGCCGCGTCAGTTGTGGCCGCTCCGGCGGTACCAGCGTCAACTGCAGACGATCAACATGGTATGCGTAGTTTTTCGTTTGCTGTCAAACCATACGTACTGAGCAGGATTGGCCAAAAAACGACGGCGTTTTTCTTTCAAAACGACGTTTTTGTAAAAATGCGTCTGGGTCGCTTTTCGTTTTTATTTTAAACGCTGAATTTCCTTGATTTTCCCTGATTCTTCAGGGAAAGTACCCTGATTTTCAAGGAAAATTATTTTTTGTTCCATTTTTTTCGAAAAAATTTCGGCCAATTTTTACTTTGTCGAGATATACATACGTCCCATGATGCGGGCCTGATATGCGATGTTAACAACTCGCAAGAAAAGCGTCGAAACCCGTTTATTTTGCCCCAGATCACGCAGAATTACTTCATTTAGCCACGTTTTCTTCCCAATTTCAGCGTTTTCCAACTTTTTGGGGCATATTTTGGTCATCTGGGCGGTTTTAAAAAACTGTTGTAAAAAAACCATTTCTTGAAAAAAAAAAGTTTTTGTCCAACCCTGGTACTAAAGTACTAACGTGTTTTTGAAATTTGGCGTGCGGGCACTCAAACACACCATGAAAGACCGAAAGTTGGACGTGCAATGCAGCAGAGTCTTCAAGAGTATAAAAAATGGAAAAGGTCTTGTGTTAAATTCAAAAAATGTCGTGTGATCAAGGCAGACCCGATTGCGTCATCAAGTTTGATCTCTGCTTCTGTGTTTCAAAATTTCTGGATTGGTCGTTTGGTTCCCAACTTCTAGTAGTCAAAATACCGGCTACACCACCGGTACTGTCGTCAATTTAGACCGTCAACACTCTTTGTCGTCAACTCCCGCGTACAATTTCTCGTGCCCATTTGGGGCTGCTTGAGTTGTTGACCAGACTTGAGCTGACAACTGCAACCATCAGCCAAAACACCGCGTTTGAGAAGCTCACTGTAAAAACAACGCAGCAAACACTTTCGAATATTCAATCTCCAGGTTTAAGTCGTCAAAGAGGGTATGCTCTGTTGCAGGTCTGGTCCGTTTACTAACGGCGCTCGATGATCGTATCGGTGAGCTGAAAGACACGATCGATGCGCAGGACCGGCGTCTCGACAATCTGGCAACGACGGTTGAAGGCGTCAACACCAAATGTGACAACTTGAATAACCGAATCGGTGATGCAGCGAACGCGAACAACAATTCAATCACGGCCGATGTCGCGAATTTGAGTGCAACAAGTAACGCGATGAACGAGGTGCTCGGTCGTGTCGAACAGCTGTTGTTCCCGCCGCAAGCTGCCAACAACAACAACAACACGGTTGGGCAGTTTTTTTAGCCACACTTTGGTTTACATGTTCGCCGTGTTTTGATGCTTACAGTAGCTGCAGTAAGTGCAGAAAGCACTGCTGTCTCATATTCACTCACAACCTATGTATATTCTTTGTGCGTAAGATTCAACTTTGCCGATCGCCGATGACAGAATTTGACATCACCCACGAGTCTGTTTGAATTGCGCCTTAGGCTTTTGTAAATAAACGTCGACCGCTGGCGGTATTTTTCACGAATTTTCAGTTGAGAGACGCGTGCAATGAAGCCACGAACTTGGCCGCTCAATGTTGGCGTTTTCTCGGTACCGTTGAAGCTCTGCCGGCCGGTGCAAGACTGGCTCTGCAAAATAGCATTGAGTTGATCTTCCCGAGTTAGTTAAAGAAACGGAATTAATATTTTTATAAAATAAAATGCCATCAAACTTGATTGTCGGATTAGACTTCTTTTTTATCGGCAACGCCTACTGTTTCCATTTATTGTAGATTTCAACAATTATACTGATGCGCAGTGCGGTGGACGCGTAAAAGAAATAACGCGGATCAGAGAATATTCCAAAGAAGAACATATTATTCATTTTGCAAAGGTTTATATCGCTCGTGGGTAGATCATACCACCATCAATTTCTACATGTACTTTGAAAGTCCGCTGCTGTTCCAGATCAGCTTCCGAACGCCTCGTATCTGCTGGCCCGAGACCCCCCTGGTGGTGGCCGGCCGGTCGTGGTTCAAAGTCTCGTCAACAAACTGCCAGTGAGTAACAGCGATTGTCATGTCAGGCAGTTTTGTCGGTTTGACCAATCAGTCAAGCACTCCCTCCCGGTGATATGATATCCAACACTTTCACCGCGATGCGCTCCCGTTGTCTGAAAATTGCCTAAGCTCGCAGCTTTAGGCTTGAACACTGTGTTTACAAACCTGAACCAGAGCCTGAGAATAGGCAGAGATTTGAAGCCGTCATCGAGATTTCTTCCATCATTATTGGACCACTACTGTAATTTACCGTAACCAGAAAGCTTCAATAATTTTGAGAGTGATGTGAAAAGTGACTATGACTTAACTGACGTGACATTATCTGACCATTTGCAGCCAACGATCGTATCCGAACTAACGGCCGGCAATAATCTGCCGGTAAACGCTCCAGGCCCGCCAGCTCCGGGCGGACGCGGACGTGCCCGCGGTTGGTGCAGATTTTTTGACAGTTTTCGCGACGCACAGTCAAACCTACTGTATGTGTATTAGGCTAATCGTTTTGTCGTCCACTCAAGCTGCCCTCAATGAGCGTCAGAAATCACATACCTACATACATGGCCTTACGGCATGACAGTAACCCTCATTTTACAAGTAGCTAGACATAGTGACCAAAATCGTCAGTCCCGTTATGTTAACCATATCCGGATATTTGAATGTATACAGTCTACCCTCTTTATAATGACACTCTTTACCGCGGATATTTTCAAATTCGTGTATTGTTACCTGATCAATTAATTCTCTTTAACCGTGTAACCATCCTGTGGGGTCGATGTTCTTTATAGTGGCAGAAGATGGCCGGTGCCGATCCGTGACACCATAAAGCGGTTTGACTGTAGTTTCGAAACATACGGCTTTCATTCACCGGGTTCCGGCCACAATATCAGAAAAGCATGTATACAAACTTGCAGACGCCGTGCCAATGACCCTGGCACAAATGCGCTTTGCGTTGACAAACTTGAACTGAGATGATGTGCAAAGCTGGATCGCATATGGGCGCATAGTCTTGTTGCCATTTTTGTCAGCGGCTTCATAATATTTCACACTGTTGATCTGCCCCATGTCGTGTGTGTCGGTATTTGCTTGATTTATTTGCTCGATTTGATCAGAAAACCATCTTACCGCAGAATGCCAAACAAGTCCCCCCGAATAACTCCCAATGGGAAGATTTTCCGAATAAGCCCCCTCCTGTGCGGTCATTTTCAGCGATGTTTCTCGTAGCGCTTTTGGGGGGGGGCGTAGTATCTTGCAAGTTATTTTTTTCTGAAATTTCAAATTCGAAGTGTGCCCCCAAAGAGCCCAAGGGGACTTATTTGGCATTCTCCTACGGTTGGTGCTTGTTTCGCGCTCATTTTGAAACTGTTTGTTCCTTGCGTATATTCACACTTTCATGATCAGGATTTGCGGCATTGATACTGTGATCGTTCATATCATCGGACTCGATTTTCGCGAAAAAACCTGTCGCGTTTGTTAGCGTGACGATTGCATAATTTATACCAATGCGTATCACACGTGTTTTTGGTTATGCTATTTATACTGATCTTTGTTCGGTGCACGTATACTGGTACACTGTATATGCATTATTTACGATATTTGGTGCGCAGTAGTACGCAAAGAAGTCGCGCATTATCTTGTGCTGTGCGTACGTTGCTATTTTGTCGCAGGATGATGTTTAACGTACATTGAGGAATGGTTGGGTGGGCATGCTTTCAATATTACATCCTGAATCGCGGTGGCTCAGGGAATTCAGCAAACTGAAAATTTGGCGGTCCAAACATCCTGGTCCACTGATGGTTGCTTGCTTATTATACACATTACCTCATTTGCGAATATCTTGACATGCGTTATAAAAACAACCGTTATTTTGTTTATCCTCATCTAATCTGAGCTATATTTTGTTGCTCGGTTGCCGAGATTGTGCATTTCGGTATTGGTCTAGCTCAGCTCTGGCGTGCTTGTGTCGTTCGTATAATTATAGGAATTCGGCAATATAATATGTACTCCTGGAATTTATTCGGTTAGATATGTGTATGTAGATACATATCATGCACGGTACTTTTTTCTGGTATTTTTTAAGTTCGTTCCTTTGCCTTTGATGATTGTTCCACATCAAAATTTCGCCGTCCAGTTTTCGTGTTGTCTGTTGTTGACCGGTACTGCCTTCCAATTTTTGCATGTTCTGGTTCTGTTCTAATGTTTTTTTTCAAGTGTGATGCTGCGCTAAGGTCTTGTGTGTTCTCATCGCTCTGCTTTGCGTTGTGTTGTTCGTCGTTTCCTGCTTACGTTAAGGCAGTATTTTGTGGATTTCCTTGCCTATGAAGAGGCTTTTGCGAAGAACAGGACGCGGGAAAAAACATGAATTTGAAATTTGATATTTTCACCGTAGAATTGATACATACCCTGTGAAAAATCAGAGCTAGGTATCGTGTCTAGCTAAAGTATCAGAGCCAAAAATATTTGTAATTTTCTTTCCGGTGCACAATGTACGGCATTATTGCATTTCTGGCTTTACAAATGTTTTGTGGTATTCGGAAAACCGCTTCGTGTCGTTGTCTCGAACAGTCGATTGATTATTTATATTGTTTTTATGTGTTTATTGTTTCCTTTTACGTCGATATCAAACTTGGTGATCGGATGTTACCCTGCCTTGGCAGCGCGTGACTCTTGCATTAAAAATGTTTAGAAATTTACTGGATCCACTATAGTCATTTTTTTATCCAGCTGATTACTGTCACCCTACTTAAATTTATGTGGAACGCGCATTTGTTCACTATCTAGAATCTTCACTATAC